>CAJPEX010001600.1:28959-49051 GCA_905338405.1 Notodromas monacha
GCTTTCTTGTCCGTTTGTTTGTCCGGATCAAATTTTGCAACTCAAATTTTGCTCACTTCCTGACTAGCTAGCAAGCTGAAACTTTCAGGATAGCTTAGAAACTGATGACAATGCAATCTTTTGTGAAAAGAAAAATTATAAGAATATTTTTTAAAAAGAATAAAATAATTATAGTAGATTAAAAAATTAATCTAAAAAACCACGTTTTTCAAGTAAGACTAAAAAGCACAAAAAAATTTAGTAGATTAAAAAATTAATCTTAAAAACCACGTTTTCAAAAAGCAAAAAATAACCTTAAACGTGGTGCGCATGGAGATTGTTGGGAAGAAGTGAAATACAAATGAAATAGATGCGCACCACGTTTAAGGTTATTTTTTCCTTTTTCAAAATGTGGTTTTTTAGATTAATTTTTTAATCTACTAAATTTTTTTTTCAAAAAGGCTGTTGCTGGGGGGGAATTGCGCACCCAGCAGAGCAATAAAAATCCATTGACCGCCCTCAGGTGGCAAAGTCAGAGTTTATTTCTGCAAAATACGGTACCTGCACAAACCCTTTATTAAAAATTTCAGGACAGCGCATCCAGGGCAAAATCAGGAAAAATGCTTGTGATTTTTTATAAACCACAGAAAAATTTCATTAAAAACTTGATTTTCGAGGCTGAGCCTTTTTTTCATTGCCTGGCTCTTAATCTTTTCCTTTTTGGCACCAGAAGAAGTTTTAGATTTTCAGAAAAAGTTCATATTTGGGAAATATGAACAAAACGCTTTCCCCAAACAAAGTCCAACTTTACCCTAGCCCACCTGGGTTCTTGGGATGGGATGGCGGGGTAGTCTCTACAACACACTACAAGGAACCCGAAAAAATCGTTATAGAGAGAAATTCGTTGTAGAGAACCCCTATAAAATTGGGTAAGAGCCCTATGTCACCACAAAACCAAAAAGTTCGCTATATACAGCGGAAATCATTGTAGACAAGATCGTTGAAGATTTCATCAAAAAGATATTGCTTGATTTTCTCCGCCTAGATTAATCTTTTGCCGTCTGATCAGATTGCTTCCCTAAATTCACGTCTCTGTGATAAGGGGTTGCTGATGGTGAAAATCGACATTTTGGCACAATGCAGTCATCGCTAGCCCAGCCAGGTGGGAACCAATGGTCCTCGCAAATTGAGGGTTCGCGAAAAGATAAACAAATCAATGAGTAAACAACCCGCCAGCATCACCGGAACTTCAGCCACCTGTCGATTTTTTTGGAGATTAGAACCCTGTCAAGAGAAAATGCCTGCGGTTGGAGGATTGAAGCCTTTCTCCCAATAACGGGTGCTCTTGAATTGCGGAACAGAATGAAAATAAAATAATCGTGCACAATTCCCGCGGAATTAAATTGAGAAATTTATTGGAGGCAGCATAAAGGCGAATAAAACCGGATATCCTGGAACTGTCTGTGTGCTACTTATAGGATATGCAAATGCATGAAAGTTTACTTTAAAACCTGATTTATGTGGGTGTACTGTATACGTACATGTTTTAGGCAGCGAATATTCTTCATCGTTTTACTTGCGAGAATCCCGCGAATTGGATTTTTCAAAATCGTCACTTTGCCCGATCCAATATATGCAATTTTTTTTCCAAAAATTTATTTTTTGGAGTTTATTATTTGTAGTCACTCACTTTCATGTTTTCGAGAAATCCGAAAAATTGTATATCTTCATTATACCGTAAAATGTTGTAACACATGATTCTGCTCTTACTGAATTTATGTGGCTGAAAAATATTGCGTTCAGGAATTAATTTTTTAAAGTTTTTGGCAACGAGTTAATTCTGAGCTGTTCAAAAAGGCTAGTATTTGATTATAAAATTTATCATTTTCTGCACACAATGTGAAATTCTTCATAGTCCAGAAAAATGTGCTGAAGGCTTCAAAAGTTTTTACATCGTCTCTAAAATTACTTTGTTTTGAATTAACACAGTCCTATTGTGTGGAATCTAGACAAAAGCGTAAAACAAATCCCTCTGAATTTGCCAAAGCTGTTATATAATTGCAACCCCCTGATTCGATAAAGTTCCTCTTCACCAATTGAAACTTCAAAAGCATTTCACGGAAAAAAATATAATTTATAGTGCCCAAAAAACAATGATCTGAACATTCCATCATCTGACCATTTCATGTCAGGTTTTTATCATTTTCTTGGAGAAACCTTTTCATTTATTAAAAAATATGATTGGTCATTTTGCCACATTTAAAGCTATAAATTGTGTCAATTTGCCAGTTATACCTTTTTTTAAAATCTTAATTGCAATGCTCCATCATCTAAACTTCCCCAACAGAACTTTTATCTGTAGAAAGAATTTTTTTTTTGTCCTCTCAAGTTATCTCCTCATGTTATAGGTGTCCTCTACGACGATACTCTCTCTAAGATGCATTACTTTTCTGGTCATCCCTTGAATTTCTTTGTAGTATAGAGACTCTGAGAGAGTCTGAGTTAATAAGTCTACAACGAAATTTCACTGACGATTTTCTCTGTATTCTCTCTACGTCGCACGTTTTCTGGTCTCTTTAATTTCGTTGTAGACTTATCTCAGTCTCTCTACAACGAAATTCAAGGAACGATTTTCTCCTTACTGTATTCTCTCCACGTCGTATTTTTTCTGGTCTTTTTAATTTCGTTGTAGACTTATCTCAGAGTCTCTCTACAACACAATTCAAAGAACGATTTTCTCTTTACTGCATTTATTCTCTCTAAGTCACATTTTTCTGGTCCCTCTAATTCCACTGCAGTATAGACCCTCTTAGAGTCTCTCTACAACGAAATTCAAAGATACCAGAAAAAAATAATACGACGTAGAGATAATTTCGTTGCAAAAATACCGGTACTCCACCTGATATATCTCAAAAGTCAAAAACTCACTCGATCCTGAACGCCGAACGCGCACAGAATTTTAAAATTATTCCGAGAAACGTGTGCGTTGATTCCTTTTACGCTTGCATTCCAAGAATACTGTAATCCCATTTTTGCACGACACACATATTTCCCTCCCGTCCTTTTTTTTTTTTGCCTCCTCCCCGCATTCCAGAAGGTCTCGGCTGCTGCTGCTGCTGCTGGTGAACGATCCTACCCCTCATTTGCCTGCGCTTAACCCACCCAAAAAAAAGGCAGAAAAAGGGTCACAGGGATGCCGCTCGCCACCCCTCCTGTCCGGCATCAGAAGACAGCTAGCATAGTCCGTATTTTGGGGACACATTTTTCTTGGAAAACCACAATGCAGCAAAAGAGATGGGCTAGTGGAAAACAAGAGGGGCAGTGGGGGAAGAACCTCTTCTATTTCACCTGAGGCGAACTGCATGAAGAAGGGGAATTCCAAAACTTCCCCAAAACGGTCGCTACAGTATGTTTTTTTTTATGAAGGTAAACGAGATTTTATTTCACGAATTCTAGCATGATTTTTTTTTTCAACTCTGGAATAATTGCACCCATTTTTTTTTTATCAGCGATTATATATGGAGAGGAGGACTGCCATAAACTATAAAGAGTTTTTATGAGGATTTTGAACATGAGAATTATTGGAGCCTTTATTGAGACACTTTTTTTCGAATTTCTCACTATACAGCTTTAGAAAAAATTAACAACGGAGTAGAACGTATAAGATTCTTACATAGCTTCAAATCATTCAAACCCTATACTCAACTGGTTGTGACGTGAGCCAGTGAAGAATTAAACTCTTCACTCGCTCACTTCTCAGCCAGAACTTCCGCGGGTTAAAATAAAAGAAACTTCGTTCAAAAATGATCAGTACGAAAAGAAAAGTGGAGTCGAGCGCTTTAATGATTTCAAGTTTGAAAATTACTTTTAGCATGTTAATAACTGGAAATGCATTAAAAACATATTAAAGTTATAATTTGCCTTCAGATTCCCCAAGAAACTCTTCCATAAGAATGACATCCTTATGTATTTGAAAAATTAAAATTTCCAATTTTTCATTATATTTTGCTCTTGTTTTATCTTATGGATATTTGAAATTTATTTGAGGCTTGTTACTCAAGTCAAGTTTGCATAGCCAAAGGAAAAATGGCAGTTTGTCTTGTAAGAATTTTGCTGCTGGTTGGGGCTCTTGTGTTATTCCTTGAGGACCCACTGTATATACAGGTGAACCTCCACGACTCAAACCTCTCAAAATTTCGCATATCTCATGTAGTCTATTTTTTCAAGTAATCCTCAGAATTCTCTTAAAAACCATGCATTAAAAACCTCTCTGAATCAAAAAGGCATTTCTTCTAATACGCTTGTCACTCAAATTTTCAGAGGCCTTTTGGCTATCATTTCCTCAACACAGGAAAGAGGAAAGCAATGAAAAAATAACAGTGTGTTTTGAAATAAATTTGAAGACTGCATGATTGTACAAATGAACCCTGCCTCCAAGTTCAGCATCATCCTGTCAACTAATTTAAGAAGACATTTATGGTCAGGAATATCACCATTTACAATTTCCTTCAATTCTTACATTGATGTAACTCATACGCACAACAAAAATGCTTGCTTCTCCAAATAAGCTGATGTCTTTTGAAATAAAGTGGAAGACTGATAGTACAAATGAACCCTGCCTCCAAGTTCAGCATCATCCTGTCAATTACTGTAATTTAAGAAGACATTTATGGCTCAGAATATCACCAGTATTTACAATTTCCTTCAATTCTTACATGTTCCTCATACTCACAACAAAAACTTGCTTCTCCAAATAACTTGAAACCTCTGTAAAAAGGTGGAAATAATACTAATTATTATCATTTTTGCTGGTGCCTTGAAATTCGACTCACAACAGGTTCAACTGCGTACATTTTCCTTTTCCTTTTTCTAATTTGTTTTTATTTATTTTTGGTGCATATTCCTCTTTCTTTTTTTTCTAATTTGTTTTCTTCTTCCTGGTCTCGGCTAGCTGGTTGATGATGAGGAGCCCGTCAAAATCCCGGCATTGACCGCAGCAGGTTGCGCGGGAACGTGAAAAACGTGCCGAGCGCCGGAATAGAACACGTAATACTGTACACTCTTCCGCCCGGGCCGATGACCTCGGCCCGCAACCTGAGCGAAGGAACATAATGGCAGTTCCACGTCGTCCTCGCGGAATCTGGAGCGAATCCGGAAGTGCGCCAAAAATGAAAACCACACTTCAGCGATTGTGCACGGGAAGGTCCGCTATATTGCTGCAGTATATATACTGTGCATTTTTATTTTATTTTTATTTCTTTTTTGCGCGAGCGGAAAAAATCTCGGAGAATTTTCAAAACTGTGGCGTGCGAATGCCGCGTAATTTCTCAACAACAAAAAAATGAGCTGAAAAGTTTATGAAAACAGAAATGCGGAATTTTTCGTTTTACATAGGAAGCAGCAAATGTTCTTCAAATAACTCAAAAAATAACTATTTCAGGAAGCACGTGTGCTGGTGAAATAAAATTTAAAATGTTAATTTTTTGATTATATTCAGCGATCAACACCAACATTTCTCAAATTGTCCAAGATGGAAACTTCACATGTCGAATCTGAAATTTAAAAATTGTAACTCTGAATAGACAATAATATTTTTGTCAGATGTTAATCTGGGTGATGTTAAATTTATAATTGATCGCAAATTGAAACACAGGACGAGCACTGTATGCTTACAGTATTTATTTTGTGGGTGATTTATACTTATTTTTAACGTTTCGGGGTAAAGAGAAGAGGGAAGCAATGCATTTAAAATATTTGTTACGAACATGTTGAACATTGGAATGAGTACAGTATAATGTGCATACGGTTCATTCAGTATATTTGCGATGAAAACTGAAATGCAAAAGAAATTATTTACCAGAATTTCTTATTAAAAATTACAAAAATTCACATTTTAGAGAATTCGGTACGTCCTCAGTACACAGACAAATCGAAAGAATATGAACATTCGTTTCGACGTCTGATAAACTCATGCTGCCGAAAAAGTGTGGGTTCCACGTTCTAGTATAATTTTAAAAAAATAAGAACTGACTGATGCAGTAAAATATTCGAAATAGAGAATGTGCCTGGATAAAAGTGTAGTACTCAAACATTCCTTGACTACGTATTGTACCTCTGAAACGATCGCTCAACTGCCTCATAAAATTATTCGTGTTCATGCTTTCTCACAGCCCCATACAGGTTTCAACAGCATCATTAAACTCGAATTTTACATTTGTAGACAGAAGAGACTCCTTCGTCGGAACATTTTCAGGTCTGAGTTATTTGCTCCATGAACTGAACACAAGTAAAAAAGAATAAGGGGGGGGGGTGAGTTCATAATTACATCCCGTTTTCCAAAAACAGTTTCGAAGTACATTCGTAGAAAGATTAAAATTTTAGACCTTTTTCGAGAAAACGTTCTCAAGGAAAAACGATTGATCCAATCACAAAGTTAAACGAAAATATTCATTTTCTCAATTCCATTTTTTGTTTTGGATTTCAAGTCTTTTGATTCCTTAACTCCGAGAACGGAGGTGAGGTATTTTTTCGTGCGGAAGCTCCAAAAATATTCAGAAGTTAAATTTTTTCCTATTTTTTAAAACTCTTCTAAAAATAGTTTCAAATAATATGGTTTAAATGCATCCAATAAAAGTTTAGAACCTGGTAATCTTGGGGCATTAATTGAAACGTAATTCACGAAGTGTAACTATTTGTGCTAATACCGTCAAGAAAAAAAACCTCTTCAAAAATACAGTATCACTGGTGACGTAAAATATAATTTCCCCCATGGACGAACTAAAAATGTGCAACAATGACTTGAGAACTTGTCTTTTTGGGCCAAAAATCTTGAGTTACAATATTTTTCTTCAAGAAGTTCCCCTTGCTTTTAATCTTCTACTGATGATATGCAGTCTTCTGTAATGGTGGGTATTTCTACTCAGATGATGCAAAGAAATACTGTATATCGAGTCCATAAAATTAAAAAAAAAAAAACCATGGCTTTTTCATGGCACATTTTCTTTTCCCGTCACCGTTACTTGCAAAACACTGAACCAAAAGTTTACAAATGAAGGGACGAATACAGTTGGGGATCCGTTTTCGACTGCGCTGTCGATTGCTGACGCACAGAGTTGACAAGAAAACGTCGACGAAACGACGGACTCGTATTTCGTCTTCCTTCGTCATCACCCCAAGAGTCGTCAACGTCGTCGTCGTCGTCCGAAAACGGAAGCATAACCTCCGGGATATCTTCCGTCGCATCAAAACGAAAAAAAAGGTGACCAGCACTGCTGAGGGCGACGATTCCGCGGAACTGGGTCAGGATGACGATGAACGGACCAATAGAAATGAATGACACAGGAATTCGGGGGAAGGAACCGTTGCGATGGAGGGTTGCTGGAGAATTCCCGGAAGGAAAAAAAAAAAAAACACTTGGGGGGAAAAAGGTTTCAAAGTTCATTACTCAATCTTCTTCTTCACGAATACTCCAGAGAAAACAATGCGGTAAAGCGTCTGGAAAACAATTGTGTTCGCTAGCTGCTGCCGTGTAACTCGCTGACGTCCGGTGGAATCGTCATTGTTCCAGCACACACACGTGTGGGGTCAGTTTCCCGAAGTTTCGAGATAAGGGTTTCCGGGGATTGCAGTATTGTGTTGGGAAGACGTTGAACCGAAAAATCCTCGCAGCAAAATGTGGAGCAGTGATCCACCGACAATGAAGCCACAATTCTGTGTCCATCGTTTAAATTTTCGGAATTTGTAAGGTGGAAAAATCGGTTGTTATGTGTTCCGAGACACTGCTGCGGCTACTTCGCTTTTACGTCATTAGTGCGACATCGCCCGCGTTTCTTCAAAGTCTTGTGCTAAAGCTTCACATATTTTGGATAGATGTCACTTGAAAACTTTCCACCTCAAGTTTCGTCAGCATCGTGATTCAGAGAGACAGTTACATAATATCCCGTAGTAAATGCAATTTTATCCTGTAGATGTAGCAGTGGATTCTTTTTGAAGATGCTGAATTACCTAATCAAAACTTTAAAAATATGTATAAACAGTACTCATCACATGGCGAAAATCATTCGCGCTTCCAAAATACATGTTGGATGAATTCATCCGAGACAAAACTTTATTACTTGATCAGATACTTGTAAACATTTTGAATCCGTGAAATATTTATTAAAACATATTTTGAGCGTAAATTCTTATCACTGGTTCTGGTATTTTTCTGTGAGTTGTGTTTTACTTGAGTTTCATGGATAAAGTCAGTTTCAAGTCGGCACTATGCAAGAAAACTGATTGTTTTCCAAATTTTCTAAATACAGTATATCCTCTAAATATTTTCAGAACAGCAAGAAGACGCTGTGAAGTTAAATCAGTCTGAGCTTGATTGTGTACTTCGAACGTACAATGGTTTTTAATTATTCACAGGCATTCGCTTTCTAATTCTTACTGTGTTGTTGTTGAAATAAATTGTATAAGGTTCCATGCAAAGGAAACATTCGGAATCTCAAAGGCATCGAATGTATATTTATCTCAGGTTCAGAATGGGAAATCTTCAGTTGAAATTTTTAAAACGTCGCAGTCAACTGGGCCTCGAGGATGAGGATTTCATAAAAAATTCCGTTTTTTTTTTAAACACGTCCGATGCGCAAAAAGTTGACTCTGCCTGTTGTTTTGCAAAGTTCGTCACAATCCTTCGTAGGAAGATTTTATGTACAGTACATAAAACCCCAACAACGTTCATCCATTTTCCACAAGTTATGCGTCGAAAGCAATTTGTGCTACACATTAACCTTTTGCGGACATTTCCCGAACGAAAAATGTGAGCCAGACCTTCACACAAATCACACAAACTGGAGGAACTCCGTGCTTGCCCAAGGGTGTGAAGGTCACACAGGGGGCTTCATCAACACCTGAGCCAAGTCTCGGGAGACTTGAACGCACTTGTGCGTACCCAGACCCATTTAGGTACAGTATTAGCAGCAGCAGCAAATGATTCCCTCTTCCCCCCCTCCACTTTTTGTCCATTAACACGCAGCTGGACTCCGGCCTGAACAGGAAGCCGTTAATTGCTTTCGTTCCCTCAATGGCTTTTGTTCTTGTGACCAAGAGCAAGCTTCAATTGATGTGCTCAGTTAGTTGTAAGAGGATACAACATACAGTATATCCAGCATGTTTGAGGATCGGTGTGACTTTTAGAGTGCGGGGTGTCTTTTGATGGGGCTCTACGGGTTGAGCAGGATATATGCTGATGGGTGTTTGGCGGGGAATTTACCTGAAAAAATAAACCAGGTGACTGAACTTGAACACCCTGGGAAAATTCGTGAACGAATTCCAAATTGTTTTGATCCAGCAGTGGATTTGTAAGGGATTGAGTGGCTCTCTTCATTCTTCATCTCCAGGAATATTTCTCCAATATTCAGCCTTTTTTGTGTCGTGCTCGTTTTCATCATTCGTTGATTTTCTGTGGAATATTGCTCTATAAAGACCACCAAAATAGGTATGATAATATTCCAAAAAAAGCCCTTGTCTTAGGCTACGACGAGTCTCATAAATGCAGAGTACGAGGGTCTTTTTAAACCAGAAGAAAAACCTTTTTGCATGAAGAATACTGTACATATTGCTGAAGTGAAAAGATCCGTCGCAATTAAATAATCATGCCAAGGTCAAGCAAACATGAGTAATTCCGTACTCCGTAGTAATTTTTTCTTCCTTTATTTTTGCATATGACAGTATATGCTTATGCTACAGATGAGGTCATAGGTGATTCCAAGATCATTAACGATCAAAAACTTAGCAAAATTAACGAGAGCGAAATTGTTGAAAGGTACGAACTGAACCCTAAAATACAAACATGCTTCGATCCAGCAAAAATAAAAAAATAATTCACGCTTGAATGACACACAGGTGAAAACGAAGAATATATAGGGGTTCTTCAACCAACTGTACTTGAAGTAAATTGAGCAATAAATGTTTCTGGCAATTCAAATTATTCTGATAATACTTTTCAGATCTAGGCAAGCTGTTTTTATCACAGCACACATTCATGACGTCAGTTTTCTTGGTTGTCTATAGTGAGGGATTTTTATGTTAAATTTTGCAAATGTGACCCTATTCACCAATTTTATTATCGGTTATTTCTTCCAATTTTATTGTGAAAACGGCAACACACACTTATTTCATGCGTTTTACTCATCTTTCATTATAGAAGCAATTGCAGAGAATAATTTTATTTTTTAGAAACAAATCAGAGGTCAAGAATTTTTCGAACGATATACAGTACATCATGTCTCTTCTGTCAATTTCCAAACGATATTGTGCAGCGGAGATTTCCAAAAAATTCTTTCCCTTTTTTTTTTTAAATGGAAACACGTCGTCTTGTGTTTCTATATAGGGTTCAATAGAATCCGGTCAAAAGTCACCAGCCTTGATTAGCCATCAGTTCTGGACTCCCGTGCTGAGTCAATGACTCAAATAAAAAAAACGTTGCCCTTTGATGACACTCTCATCACAGTTCTGGTCCTTTGTATCCTCTTCCGAAATTCCCCTAGTGACCATCAGACAGACACATACGCATAACAAAAAAATCATTCATCAAACGGAAGCTCGTCAGGTTGTTGACTCATTCCGGTGCATGGGTTTTCATTCATGAAACCGCGGTTTTTATTCTGTATAATCCCCATCCAGTCCTTTGTCCTTTTTGGTACAACCCCCCCCCCCCCCACCCACACTTTTTTTTATTCTTTTTCTTCCTGCATACAGGGTTGATAATCGAACAGGTGCAGCTTCATGACGGTTGGTTTGCTTCGGTGATACTGTTAGTTTCCGAGGGATGTCCCTGTTCTGAAAGGGCAAATTACAGGCTTTGGAAGGATAGAAAAAAAAATTATAAATCTAGTGTTCTGACATTTCGGAAACATTGTTGTACAGTATTTCAACATCAAGGGTCGCATCAAGGAAAAAAAACCAACAGAAAGAGGCTTGATTTTTATAGAAAAATGTGCCTCGTATTTTTGGTACTACGTTTGTTCGCTGAATACCCAGTACCGTATTTGGCATTTTCTATTCTTTTTAAAGAAAATTCCAACAGTATTTAAAACCGACCTTGTTATGAGCAGAAGGCGTTTTGAGCAACGTTTATCGAAAAAAAGGAAGATTTCGCTATTAAAACCTGCAGTTACAAGATCTATATACTCGAGAGCGGAATAATTATAACGAAGAAAAAAAAGACCTGATGGAGGTTTTTGTTGCGGCGCTTCATATTTTCTTGTTTTTTTTTCAATGAGACTATTATATAGAATCTGCTCATCCTTTTATTTTTCGTCTTGTATTATAATAGCATTTCTTTTGAAATGAACTCTCTGCTGCTGGCGTGGGTGATCGACTGATCGTGAAACCTTGCGTGCTGTGGTGCGTGATTCTTGCACTGTGAGAGAGCTGGGGACAAAAAAATTAAATAAAAATAAAGTAAAAAGTAAAGTGAAGGCAGCCTCGCCTCTTTTCCATGGTAATGGCATCGTGGCTCTCGGGTCATTAAGCACGTCGTTGTGAAAAATCCGAGCTCACACCCTTGGGCGAATTACCGATGATATTTTGTAGACAAGACCTGGAAAAAAGGTGCCACCGGGCTGATTGGCGAGCTATAACGAAATTGAGGCACTTTACCATGATGGATTCATGACTCAGAATGAAATCGAAGATACAGTATATGTTGATGCGTGATGCTGTGAAATGACGCCTTCGATGCATTCTTGAGAACCTGCTGCTGAATGCAATTTTTCTAACGCCTTGAGCGCTCTGAAACGTTTTGTGGATTGAAGGTACATTGAAACGGTAATTACCAGAATACAAACAGTCCAGCACGTGTCCTTGTTTATTAAGAAGTACTCCACGGGTTTTTTATTTTATTTTACAACATGTTTGCCGAAAAAAGATCCCCGCCTGAGAGACACGAACCCCAATTTTTATGATACAACGCAGTAATTGTTCCTTTCATAAAAGTCAATTTTTTATGAGCTCAGGAAAAGGAAAATTGGCAAAAATAGTCAAATTCATAAAAATGAATGTGACTAATACCTGTGAATTCTCGAAATTTCTTCAAAATTGAATAAATATAAATCTTTGAATGCAGTGATCACTCACTGGAGAATTTTTTGCTGGAGTTTTTTTTTCTTATCATTCAAAACCGACGCGACAACCTTTCTAAAAATTGTGCAAAAAATACAAGGTACCTGCATGAGACGCGCATCAAGATTTTTTTCTTGCAATTTGCGAAAGAAAAGAAGTACTTGCGTAAATACTGTAGTCAAAATAGTTTTGTCTGGGTTCATGTATGATGCATGGGGAATTTGAGGCAGATAATTTGAGTTCATACCAGGAAATATACAGTATTGGTGATGAATGATTTCAGACCAGCACAATTCAAGGCAGGGAACATTTGAGAAAATAAGTGCTATTTGATGCCAAAACAGTTTGAGACAAAGGGCATGCAATCGACTTATTATCAGGCGTTATAAATTTATCATTTAGCAATTCAAACTATAAATGCTGGTATTTTTTAGCTTCATGATTATCGCTTAACCTTGATAACCTTCTCAAGTATCACTCGTATCGCTTTGTGGCAGTATAACCTTGGTTACAAAATGATTAATTTTTCTTGCTTGAGAGACAAAATTTGTATATTTTTTAGGGAATTTTAACTGTGAAAGCTTGATAATTGATTCTTTCTGTCAATAATTCCTCATCTGCTTCAAGTTGAGTTATGGACTTATGAGCCAATAAAAAGTCATCATTCATCCATTTCAACTCATCTTTTTCAAGCAGGGAACCCACGACTGTTCAAATTTCACTATTACCCAGTATTTAAAAAAAAAGAACTCTCTCTTGAACGATGTTGTTTAAAAATATTTTCGATGTACAATGAATTTAGTTTTTGTCCCAAACGGGATTCTTTCCCGCCCGTTCCATATGGTCTCTGTGCAACGAAATATCTCTCTACAACGAATTTTTTCTGGTCCTTGGAATTTGTGTATCAATAAAGAGAGTCCACCTGTGCAAAATATAATTTAAAAGTATTAGCAGGACGAGAATTGAATCCTGGAAGAAAATAACATACATGATTGTTCTGTGTTGCAATAACCTCCAGGAATATAATACAGCACATTGACATTTTTGGATTAAAAATAAAATTCAGATGCCAGAATCCACAGCTGCTCCCTTTTCATGAAAATTTCTGTCTGTCTTCATCATCACTTGCATATTTCGCGAGAGCACTGCATTTTTAGCTATAAGAAAATTTTTTAGTGGCGGGATGGATTATTGAGAATCTCAAAGAGAACTTCTATAATGAAGGAGGGACAAAAAACGCAAAATTATTTAATATCAAAAAAGAAGGAAAGAGGTGGATACTAAATTTGATTTTTCATAAAAAATAATAAAAATAAAGGACAGGTGTTGGGGTTGATTTCTGCCATGGTCAACGCGCCGGGAATCGGCCATCCCGCTCGGGCATCGCTGTTGACCCCTTCCGGTTGCCGTTCACCTGCTCTGAAATAGCGTGTGAAATTAAATTACGCGGGCAATGAAAAAAAGAAGAAGCACCTATTAAAAATCTGGCGGAACGATTTTCCATTGCTTTTAAATTAGTACTGTACTATATTTCCCCAAAATTTATTCCAGCTTTGTTTCGCCTATAGTTGTTATTTTTCTACGCATTTGTGTCATGGGAAGAGGAGAGAGAATATTTTTCATAATAGACCATAGGGAATAATTCACTGTCGAATTAATTTGAATGTGTATGATAGCTTTAGATCCAGTTTTTACATGTATATAGACTGATTTTCCTTCAGCTCAATCAAAGGTAATTCAAATCACTTCAATAAGTAGGAATAAAAAATAAACACCAATCTAATTCAACAAAGATATCTCCTGAATAGTGTATGACTGTAGAGAGATCAATTGGGAATCATGTCTGATGATTTCCAAATGGAAGCCCATTATTCGGATTTCTTTGGAATCATTACAATAAATCTAAACATTACTTGCATGACGTGAATGCCTGGGCTATGTGAAGAAAGTCGGTCAAAATGTATATCTTTGAAAGTTCCGAGACATTCATAGACATTAGCACTGATAAAAAAATGTCGCTATTTCAAAATCGTTGAATTTTTATTTTCTCAGTCACTTGCTCATCAGCAAGCCTTCAACTCTTGAATTCCATTTTGTTTCGAAAAAAATTACCCATTTCAAATATACAGAAACCGGTTGGCCAATCGTTTCTATTTAATTGATGATTGTATTCTTCTCAATTAATTGTGAACCTCAACATACAGTTTTAATCCAATATGTATCCTTTAGGTGTTAACATTCTGATGCAACGTGATAATTTTGCGATTATAATTTAAAGTAGTTCGTGGTTCAATAATTGAAAAAAATTTCGATTTCAAGATTTTTAAAGAAATATCAATTTTTTTCTGAACGAAAGCATATCCATACGTAATTTTCCTTTGCAAAAATGTTGGTACTCGAGCGGTTTTTTTTAAATCTCTGCAGGAAATGGTGTCAAATCCAACTCAATTTGGATTTGTCACGGAAAAAAACTACGATTTCTCCATGTCTTTCAATGAGACGACTTGTTTGGCGCATTAAATATTTAATAGTCGGACAGATGCATAACTATTTTGGATGTAGAGGGTCTGACTGTTTCGTGGGGGGGACTTTGCTTCATTGCTCACACGCTTGGGTCTAATTACTACCGGGGAAAGTATTTAAGCGCGCTAGATAATTGCGATTCCAGGATTGCACAATGAAATTATACTGAAACGGGCGGCGAAATTATATCCTATGCCATATAGCAGCAACGGCGAAAAACCCGGAAGGCAGTGGCTTTTATTTTTGCTGATTCAACATCCGGCCGTGATTTATGTATTTCCTCGTGTTTGAAATTAAAAAAAAAAAAAACGAGAAGAAGTCCCACGATAATATGAAGATAGCAGCCACGCGATGTTTATTTCTCTGCTTGACAGGGCTCACGTTTGATTTTGCTCCGAGATGAACGCTCGCATATTTTCAAAATAAACGCTTTCTTGATTTTTGAAACACTCATTCGAAGGTGTTGAAATCTTAATTAAATTTATCGTCGAATATTTCGAAATAGGTACAGGAGAAATCCAAGAACTATTTTTCTGATCGTTCAATTTTTGCTCTCCTTCGATCGTTTGAAATTTAACAATACGGCAAGAAGCTTTATTTCATCAAATCGTGAATTCAACAGCAGCATCGCAGCATTTATTTTTATGCTTGACCTTCTGAAGTCTGATTCTGTTCGAAACGAAAACCAATCGCAATTTAAAAAAAACTACATTTACGAATTTCATTTCTGAAGGGCGGTGTTGAAATCAACGTTTTATTTTTCGGGGAGTATTCTGAGAAATCTACGATTAAAAAATCCAGGAACTGCAGTATCCTCCAAAACATTCAAGATCTGACCCTCATTTATAATTTCCCTCGATTTTAAATAACCCGAAAGAATTGCGCCATTATACGGAATTATGAATTGAGAAAAACACGATCTTTCTTTCTCCGTTTTATTGACTGTAGAACGTTTGATTTTCTTGGGGGAAAATTCAATCCGCGTTTTTCTTGATGTCCATTGGTTTCTGTGCGAATAAAAATATTTAAAAGACACATTATTCGAAGGTGTTGAAACAAAATTCGATTTCCGGTCGATTTTTTTTAATAAATTAAATCAAGAAAAATATGTAAGAAGTATCATTTGGAAATTTGCAATGGCCTGCCGTGATTCATGCTCTCCATCGTCGGTTTGGAATATTGTTCTGTGCTTTATTGTGTAAGCACTTGAAATAATTCTTTTATAGTTCGAAGAAGACGTCAAGACGGAAAAAAATTACCGTAATTCCTTGGCGGTAATGCGTATTTCAATGCACTGAATCACAGATGAGCGAGAAAAAGAAAAATCTAAAAACTCTACTTCGTCGTGTCGCATCAGCATCCAAGGTTCTCGCAAAAATGCATTCCCTTTTCTATCCGTTTAGAATGTTTAGATTTTCTGTACCATTATATACAAACGAGGTGCCGAAAACACAACTGCGGAAGCATTTAATTATTTAAGAAAAAATGCTGAAATTTCCTAATATATTTATTTATGAACTTTGGGAAAAACCTCCCCCTGTGTGGGTGTGTGTGTGTGTGTCATGCATTGTCCAGCAGGGTGATTGCGTGCACACATGAGCAATCATCCCCCCTCCTCCTCTCACAACACCACCACCACCACCACCGCCACCAAACACCACCAACAGCACCAGGAACCAGCACCTTCAGTCCCGCTCTCACTTTTCCAGTGTGCGCAGCAGCTGCAGTTCCATTCCCGCGCGCTGTTCATCCTCGCCGACTTTATAGTTGCTGGCTTTGAATTCCAAAACCTTTTTTGTAGTTGTTGTTGTTGAATAAATCCAAGTGTAATTGGTGACTGGAGTACGCGAGGGAATAATTCAGAAAAAAAAGTTACGGTAATACAGTACAGGTATTGAAGGAAATAAAATTTCGCGAACGTTTATTCGCAGCGACGCCAGCGAGGAATTTCAGCGTGAAAAACCGCAGCCTATGTAACAGGCGAATTTAAATCTGTCTTTTCCAACACGAGCATGAATGTGCCCGTTTATATCGGGGATTTTTTTTCTTCTCACACTGCGGAAAATCATTCATCTGCCGATTTGTGCTCAAAATGTGAATTTTTTCAAGTGCGAATTAATTCATTTTATTTTGTTTTGATATGACGTGTTTCATGCATATGGCGTGCATTGTGTGATCGATCAGTTTGTCGTTGGAAAATGGAAATGCTGAAAAACTTGTTGGCTTTCAAGTGAAAAGCTGAAATTCAAATGTAAAACATGGCAATTACAAATTTACCGATTTTTTTATTTCTGAACCAGCAATTGATAAGCTGGATTATCTCACTTCTCTGACAAGAAGCATTGAAAGCTTTTAAAAAACTTTCTGATTTGAAAATACTGAAGATGGAACTTCGTTAATTCGCGCAGGATTCGGGAAACATAGCTGTACTGTGTTTCAATTGTTGCGACAGATGTTCATACCATATACGGGATTGATTTTGAGATGTACAAGATATTTCTCTGCATGATGTAGTCATTGAAAACCTTTTCGTTCGAGTAGTGCACATAACATATTTAAAGTTTACTGTTTAATTTGACAGAAACGTTTTCGATACTCGAGTTGCAGTCAAAAATAGAGAAGGAATCAATCAGGTACTGTATTTACATTGAAAATATATAAATTAAGGTATTTAAATATAAAATATCTTTAGTTCTTGAAAATTTGTACAGGCGAAGGAGGTTTTTCAGATAATTAGACAGTCCCTCAAAATTTTTATTTTATTTCTCTGCGGCTGCAACCACCAGAATTTCTTGTTACAGAATTTGCTATACATACAGAGAAAGAAACATAAGACTGCATATTCTGTATGAAGCCCTAACATTTTAGGCAATATCCGGCTCATTTGCGGGAATATTTCACACGAGTATAATCACGATTTACTGCGGGATAACAGACGCAATAAAAAGGAACGCTCGAATTTTCCTGGTATTTGAAAGCGGAACTGTGTCTCGGGGTGCGACATTCAATCGTTTCATTTCTTTTCGACTTCCATTCAATTCCCGAAAGAAGAAGTGGAATAGAATAGAAGCAATATGGGCTTTCCTTTCGAATAGAACAGATTTCGAGGGCCTCCTGAATCATCCCAACAATGCACAGCAATAATATAAAGATTTTAGTGGGGATAAAACAGAGCAGAAAATATTTCTCGGACAAGGGTTTTCGGGTTTATTTCAAAAGCTTTTTTTATTTATCGTAAGACAAAAAAACTACTGCTACTTGATAATTCTTTTAATTAAAATTCAGTCCAGGGTGGACTCTCTATAATGATCTTTTCTACTACAATTTCCTTTTTAAAAATATTTTTTCTTTTTGGTTTGCAATAAGATTATCTTTACAAAGATTTTTTATCCTCTTGCATTCCGGTGTAGAAAGAGTCTGTCTATACTGAATATAAATTTACTGGAAAGAATTTTGATTTGGAAATTTTTCAGTCTTTCGAATGTTTCGAATGTTGAAAATTTTATGACTCCATAGGTGGCAGTCAAAATTGAAAGTCATACACCAGTTCACTTACAGTTTCTTTGGATGATGTACAGTATACTGTACATGAAAATTCAGAATGTTCGTGTGACAATTACTGTATCGATCAATGATTGATCCGAACTGCAAACTTTGGAATATTTTCAGCTTCTTGTTTGTTGCACCACTGGATTTCCTTTCACGTGCTTTCAATTTAGTTTTTTATATTTATTTTCGAAATTTTAAAAGTTCAGGTTCTGTTTTAAACTGAAACCCGTAATTTCGGACAAAAGTTGAGTTCAGAATCCATGCCCTTCAACTACAAATTACAGCTTTTTAATTTCAGTACTTGTTTTCGTCTTCCCCATTTGCTGCTTGAGCTGAGCTTTTCAATTCCCCTGTGCCATTTTAACGCGAAATATGAATGAAAACTGGTAGTTGAAATGACCGAGGCCACTTCGAACCGACTTTTGAAAAACCTTTGAAGGTTGCGGTATTCTCAAATAGCCTTATCTTTTGGAATCATGGGCTACATCAGTCAAAATTCAAATTAGAGGAACCCCTGAGGTAACTTCACCAAAATGACCTATGGATTATTTATATTTTATTTTGCCAAATCAATAAAGGAAGTAAGCTTGAACGGAAAAGTAATTAGCTGATCTTTGCGTTTGGTTTTCTTCCATGATGCGGTTATAGTATAATGGTTTATCCGTTCAATTTCTCCCGCGGTTTGAAAATCAGTCTAATTATTCTTGTCCATAAATTGTAACTCAACTTTTTTGGGCCCGTGGACCGGGAATAATCCATGAAATGTTTGAAGATGCGAACAGTTTTGTTTGAAGACTTTATGGCAGGTATTCAAAAAGTTTCTGTTTTTTTTTTATTACGCTGAGAACCAATGAAGCAGCTACAGTGGAATGCCTCTAAAAAAAGAAAGGTGGGCTTGAAAAAGGTTTCTCAGAAAAAATTAAGATAATTTATTTTAGCAGGTGCAAATTTGCCTGAAATGTTATTCGGAGAAAAGCCAAGTTTTATTTTTCATGAGATAATTTCAACTGCCATTGTCTTTGCGAAATTTCAGTTGAAGATAACAGACTTCATTGCCACTTTTGATAACTTTATTATGCTGAAAAAGATTTCTCACAGGCTGAAAACAAATTTTGGCGGACCAGCGCCGGTCCGCGGACTATGGGTTGGGGAACACTGTTCTAATCCACTCCATGTAAAGTCCGCCATGTTTTTCTTTGTATTTGCTTATTGTGAAACTTTAAAAAAAATAGATTTCGTTTTTGAACTTTGACGTTGAATTCTTATCTTTCTTCGGACTCTGCTGAGTTGATGCTCAGGACTTGGGCGCAGATCGTGTGAGAAATTGATCACGACTCTTGCCGCAGTGACCTCGACCGCGATACGCGCCTTTTTTTTTTTGTCAGTCTTACCAACGAGAGTTGCACTTCCTTTTCTTCATCCGATCGTTTTTCTTTTCTTCAAAATTCCCGGTATGTTTGATGCCCAAGTTCGCAAGGAAAACAGAACAAAAGGCTTGTTCCGCGTTTGAATGCATTTTATTCTGTGTTCTGAGCTCCTTCATTTCTCTCGTGATCAGAAACCGGCGATGGATTCCTTATTTACAAGAAACGCGCAATCAGCTCTTTTTCAAAAGTCGAAATTCGAACTCGGGTAGATTTAGTTGTATTACACTGTTATAAAGTGAGACCCCAAAATATGGACGTACAGTAATTGGTATTTGGACCTTGTCCCTAGTTGGAAATCGTTTTCCCGTATGGACTTCAATGGGAATTTATGTAATTCGTTCTCCAGTTTATCAAAAAGTAGGAATAATTTTTCAAAATTGCAAGTAATATGCTTTTCTCAACTTGAAAATAAAGAAAATAACTGATCAGACTAGAGAAAACCACACAGAATCTGGCATCATGAGGACTCCAGAAAGCAAAAAAAAAAAAAAAAGTGTTGCTATTTT
>CAJPEX010001601.1:0-42591 GCA_905338405.1 Notodromas monacha
ACTTTTTTTCTAACACACAGGTACTTATTCATTGCACAAATTTAGTATGTTAGATAGGGATTGACGTTACCTCAAAATGTTTAAAAACCACATTTTCATTGATGCTCAAGAGGTTTAGTCCAATGATGACCATAATTCCTTGAATATTTCAGGGTCATTCAAGCATCTGATGAACAGATATTCCCATTGCATCAGGACTTTGATTTACTAAGTGTCTGTCATTTTCATGAAATAATCTCAAAAAATAAAAAGATTGTAAGCTCCAGTTGGTTCCTTGCATTTTTTTATTGACCTGCTGTGGCAAAAGGAAACATTTGAAGATCCTGCTAATACAAATATTATTCAGTGAACATTTTCTAGTGTTGCACTTGATTGAATGATCTGTTAACTTATTTTCATTCATCCCAGTTTGTTTTACTCATGTCATAAATGACCTAAGAGAAAGGGAGGGGAACAAAATGTATTCATTTACATCAGATGTGCAATTGAAAATTTGTAGATTTATTTAATTTCCTTTAAGATCCATATACAGTACAGCTGATTTTGTCTCTATTTTCCAGCTTACTGTGATGGAATGTGGTGGAATGCATGATGGGTGGGGAAGGGAGGGGGCTTGAATGTGGGAACAAATTCTTGAACCTTGTGAACACTGAAAAGCAGAAAATAAAGCTTGCTGCTAAATCAATCAATACTTGTTGAAAAACACAAGAATTTACAAAAGCTGCAACTTTTAACAAAAAGATTGAATGGACTATATCTGCTCAACACACATGACTGAAATCCCTTTTCAAAGCATTTCATTGCCAATTACCAATTGTGAAGTTAACCTTACCCCCAACAACCATAAACGTCCCTGTCCACATTAAATTTTTGAAGTACTGTATGTTGAAGTCTTGAAGAACATGGACGGGTAAGAACTTCTCGCTGGAATTTAAAGCACGTACTGCATTCTTTTTGAAGCTCTCATCCTGCATAAACATTAATTTTGAAGAAGACAAATAATATCTTTGTCTTGAAAAACTGCACGTAGATTTCAGCAAAAAAACCGAATTTTCCAAATCAAGGTCAGTTCGGGAATAAAACCTGAATCAGTCGTTCCTCATCTTCAATCATGGAGGAAATCCGTGGTCAAAGGGATATATCCCTTGTCAAACACTCCTTGTCAAAAGGTTGAACAGTTCGGATATTTTTTGAAAAATTACCTGTGGAGAAATGCTGCATTGCATCAATGAGCATATTATAAAAATTTTTTTAACTGGATTGATTTTGCTCTTTTTTTTTTGGTCCAGCAAATCTCTCTTAGCTTAAACTAATTTTTGTTTGTTATTAAATGTGTTTCTAGCATTGAAAAATTAGACTGTACTCTTACATGTACGGAAATTATTGTGTCTGCTCTCAATGTCTAATGCAGTACTGTACTGTACAGTATTCAAGTTGTCGATTTCTTGCTTTAATAAAGTTAGCAAACTCAACTTCGGGCCTAGAAATTAAACTTATTCCTAGTGGAGGAATCACATCTGAAATTTAGTGATTTTCCTACGCGAACGATGGTAATATTCAAAACTTGCCTCCAGATTATTACGATACAATTTCTACAGACAATTGTTGTAAATATATATATTTTAAATGAAGTGATCACTGACAGCTCGTCATAAGGAAGACCTAAAATTCCATTATACCAGAGCTACATATTGGACATAAATCACGGATGAAAATTCGTTCGATGTGACGAGAGGAGTCAAGGAACTTTTCTTATCCACTCATTCCACCCTCTTCAAGAATGTGACGAGAAAAAAAGACTCGCTCGTATTCATTATATCAGCAGGGTTTCCAACAAAATTTTGATACATTTCGAAATTTATACGTCTTCTACTCCTAGCTATTTCAAGACAGCTGCATCAGGTAGGAGAAATCCACAAATAACTGAGAACATTTTTTCCTAACCAAATATTTTAATCTTGAGGAATTGAATTTTTGTTCTTTTTTCATTTAGGCAAAGAAGCTTAAGTTTTGGATGGAAGCACCTCAAAAGCATGAGCCATCACGTAGACTTGTTCGTATATTCATCATTAGCAGGTCATTCACAAAACAATTTTGATGACATTTCGAAATCTATACGTCATCTACTCCTTTAGCCATTTCAAGACAACACCGAAGAGAAAAATTTCCGTGATAGCAGAAACTAAAAAAAAAAGATTTTTCTGAACTAATGTTTCAATCTCGAGGGATTAAATTTGTGGTGTTTCAACCATTCGAAAGGAACCGATTGAGAACTTTTGGACAGAACTTCGCCGATTGAAGGAGCTCACGTATGATCAGTCACGTGGAAATGCTCCAACTTGACGCGTTTTGGCTCTGACACATTCCGAATCCAACTGTTCATCATTCCTTTATTCCCCCTGCACTCGTTTTGTACGTGAGGACATCTCAAAATTTCCAGAATATCATTTTTCAAAATCAAGGACCTCATCGCGATGACACGTACGTCGGCAATATGAATCATTCTTCTTTTTTCAGTGTATTCTCCTATATTATTCGCCGATGATCTTGGTGACAGACGCATAAATGTATGTAATCCTTGAGCAGTCAGTATAATAAAAATTATTTCTGAAAAATGAAAATGACGAGAGTTCGAGTCATTTTTCAAAGGTCCTTCTTTCGGGCTGCTGGACGGAATTGATGTTGGGCGTGGTTGGACTCAAATCTCACGTGAGTCTCAGATGGGAAAACGAACAAAAAAGTCCCTGAACGATCTCCAGAGATTTCCAGAAAATAAAGAGAAAGACCCATAAAAACGCTGTATGAGAACAATAAAATATGAAGTTGTAAACTTGTCGATAGAACGACTTCGTACTCTTGAAAAGAATGCATTCAACTTGAAGCGATTCTTGTTATATACTGTATGTATTGTTGATATTTAATAATTCTTGCTTCTTCCTGGTTCCTATATAGAGTCTGTTTTCCATTTCAAAGGTATTTTGTTTGCATCATTTTACGAGTAGTACATTCCTCAAAAGAAGCCGACTTATTGACAAACATGACTTTGATGATGTGATGAACTTGAGGACAAGGAACCCCCACCCTTGTCTTGGCCGATACTTGGAAAGTTTTTATCTTGTATACAGGAAAAGGATTGTATTTTTACGAGGTGGATCCAGAATGCACAAAAGCTGTTGTGGAATATCAATTGGTACTTTTTCCAAAAATCAGAGGCAGAACGTAGTACTTATTTATGCATATTGCGAGATGATTTTTTTCTTCGATTTGTATCGATGCGAAGGTTGATCTCGCTATCATACAAAAATTAAAACCTGCTTATTGTCATGTATTTTTAAACGTACAGATATAATTTTCACCAAGGTACTGCATCAAAAGAGTACTGGATTACAGACGTGACTTCCGAGAACTGAGTTAAACTTCAACCCTTTCGGATTTCTATGTACAGTAATTATAAATGTCATGCTCAAAACCTAGTATCAGGTGGAGAGAAGGAATATATCGGAGGAAATTAGAGCTTATAGAGGAAAGCTTGATAATTATGTGTACCTGCTCACAATTTATGATTTAATCAGTCCGTGAAAGAAGAAAATACGAGTATATACATCATGTAAATCAGAGGATTTTGTTGCTTTATATATTCCTGTACTCATTCCTAATTATAACTTCGAATTCGTAACGGACGTGGTGAACAATTGAACACTTTAAGAAAATTATATCGCATTTCTTTAAAGCTTTTAAAAGAGGCGTGAGATGATAAGTTATACGTATTTTATAAGCATGATGCAGGTTTCTGCCACCAATTGAAATGCCTGAAATTGTAAAATTCTGATCAGACCTCCCTGCTTTTCATATATTTTTGCTGTTGCTCATTTTATGCGTGACAAACCAAAACATAAATTACAGAATGGACGGTAATCCCTTGCTAATATTACAACACCAACCATTGAATTATTCATAGTCAATATTAGTTCGAAAAAAATACCAAGTAGTAGCGTACAATTTAATTCAAAACATCAATTTTGGTTGTATCTGGACCATGACATATTTTCTCTTTTTGGGCTAATTTGATGCAAAGAAATTATAAAAACGTGAACACCAACTTTTGATCCTATAATATTCAATGATAGGTTCTATAATGGATATCAGCCCCAGTCCCAGATTTTATGGATCACTTTGCAGAACAGTATCTTGTCAAACTCACTTTGGTTTTCGACAGATGTGCATTTTTCAGCACCAATATTGAATCACAAATCTTGAAAGGAAACCTCCTGAGAAATGTAACATGTGAGATTAGGATTACAATCTTAACAGGTTTGGGGAAAGAATTCGAGGTCCAAAATTACGGAGCGATTTTTCCATGGGATATTCAATATTCCATGGAATAACAAAGAAAAATAGCCAATCAAGGATAAAGATGGAAATGAATAAAAAGCTTTCATTGACGTAGTTCTGAAGTAAATTTCAAGATGCTCTGATTCCATATATGTAAGTTATGAAAACTTTAAATTCGAAAGAGAAAAAAAAATTCCCAGATCGGAACCTTTTGTGAAACAACGACAACTCAACTCGTCCTGGTTCATCTACGATGAAATGATATGCTTTCCAAGATCCGTGTCAAATTTTCACCGAGAGCTCCGAAACATATGCCGAATATATCATTAAAACTCTAGTTCGCCTTTGGCGTATATATGTGCCCCGCAGTGCAGAATTCCGTCCATTCATTTTTTTGGCATATCAAGAAAAGAATGATAATTACCGTTCATCGAAAAACTATAGCACCACGGATGAAATCCCAACGACCCTACACGCGTAATCGAGTCCAAGAATATACTGTATACAGAGCATTATCCAACGCTGCCACGCCCGAAACCAGTTCAACAACAGTCTTCAATCAACCCGCAACATTGACCTTCACGCCGCTACTTTCCATCTTTTTTCTCTCCCCGCACCAATCACCAAAATTTACCCGATCGCAGGGTTAAGGTGAAAAAAATTGTCTCGCATCTGCAGGGGGGGAATTGCTCTAGGACCCCAGCAAAATTCATCCCACCCGCTTTTTTTCTAATATTCTTTGGGATATACGTCCGGAAATGCGAATGACCCGCGGCGGAGGGCGCCAATAAACGAGAAGGCGGCAGCTGACGAGAGGAAAACGCAAGTTAGAAAAAAAGAAATCGAAGCATTGAAATCGGTGCAATGAAGGAAGGTTATGGAAGAATGACTTGGGTGAATGAGGGTATTGGACGACCGGAAACTATTTTTGGGCGAGGCCCAGTGCGGCTCATATATAAGAAGGCAGTTGAGACCTGGAGCAGTCATCAGTTGCTTCTCTAGTTTGCCTGAGAGTTCACGGTTAGCTAAGCAAGCCAGCTGCTGCTATTTTTTTGTGTGCCAAACCCGCCGAAAATAAACAAATCCGAAATAAACATGAATTCCTTGGTGAGTGTCGCATATAATAGGAAATATATGATCCGATATATCTCCAGTGAATTTCATCAGTCACCTGCTCTGAAAAGTACCCGACGAAATGAAATTAACTGAATATTACAGTACCTGCTACCATCTAATTGTTCCAATTAGTTGATTCAATTATTCACCTTCATATTCGTCAGTGTCGTCACTGAAAAGTTGATCCATGAGATACTTTTGCTGAAACTCAAATATAAAAATGCACATACTGAAACTACATTTTCATGGAAGATTTCAGGCTAATAAAGCTGCAGAACTACATTTGCAAGTGAAAAAATCAAAAGGCTTTCAACCGTTAAATTCTGCTGGAATATTCGAAAAAATATTCTATAATCTCGCTTTAATGAATAATCGCTTACAAGAAAGTTGTTTTTTAGGACCTGCCCAATGCCCACAAAGTTAAATGAGTTACTATATAACGATTTTTTTTTACAATGAAGCCACTTGACTAATCCCAATAACTTCGGTGCAAAAACATTTTACTGTATCACCAGCTATAGTGAATAATTCATAAAAACGGCGAATAACTTGAGCTAGTCTAGTTGGCTAAACTTGAAATGTCTGTATGCGGTTCTGTTTTGAAACCGAGAGTTTACTGTTGATGAATATGATCTTCGCATTTTTTTGCAGAATTGTTCAGAATCCATGATCCACTATCTCAAGATTACGCAATTTCTGATCTGAAGAAAATGATGAAAACGTACTAAATTATCAAACTAGTTTCCGATTTCGATGAAAAACGTACACATTTATTGGTATCATCTGAATTTTCTGAAATGTTGTCATGTGTCGTCAATATTACGCTATGATTCTTCGGATCGAGGTTCTTAATGTAAACACCATGTTTTAGAGCCGGAATAGTCTCTGGAGTTATATTTGGATAAGATACAGTTCAGGTGATTTCGAGCTATTTTTTTTAAATACCTTAGGATTTTATTTACCTATAAAATTACAATTTCCTCACGTACGTCGTCTTCTTCAACTTTTCGTCCATGCCCACGAATGTAGATCCTGTTGCCCTTGTGCTTTGCTGCCTGCATGGCTAGCGTGGTCCCCGTCGGGTTCCTGCAACACCAGTACGTGGCGCCTGTGGTGCACAAGACCTCTCATGTGGCACGCACCCAGTACCACAGCCAGGACAACTTCGGGCAGTACAACTACGGATACGCTGAGCCCAATGGTGCCAAGCAGGAGACTCGTCATGCTGACGGCACCGTCGTTGGCTCTTACTCGTGAGAAAACTCCAGAATATTCTCTTATTTTCAGTCATTTTCTGAAGCAAAACAAAAAACAAAAACAACTGAGGAATTGACGTGTAGTATCGTCACTCAGGAACGCCCGTTCAAAAAAAATAGAGAAAGATATATACAGTAATGAAATCAGTACAAGGGATTATTTTCAGATGCGGGCATAGATGTCACTAACGTTTTGTTCACATTTAATTTCATCAGCTTCTACGGTCTTTATTTTGTTGCTGTCGTTAACCTCAAAAGGTCGGGTTAATGGCGATTTTTCACAGACAATAATTCAGTGGTTGAACGGCATCCCGGCTGCGAAACAAAATCTTTCAAAAGAGTTTTTGCGGGAAACCTGCAAATTCATTAATAAACTCTTCAGTATCATGATATCGTAACTTCGTACCTGCAATTGTCATGATTGAATTCAAATAGGAAATCATAATAAAAGGAGACTTACGAAGTAGAAATAAATTTGTGGTATCATGTTATTATTGAAACTTTCCTGCTTTTACTGTCATGCTTTAACCCGAAGGAAATCATAATAAAATGAAAGTTAGGATGCATGAATAAATTTGTGGTATCATGTTATTCTTGCACCTTTCCTGCTTTAATTATCATGATTTGTTAAGGGAATCATAATAAAATGTAAGTTACGAAGCATGAATAATATTGTGGTATCGTAATATTGCAATTTTATTGCTTCAATTATCATGATTTGCTGCAATGGAAACCAAAGTAAAATAAAAATTTTGAATAATGCGGTATCATCGTATATACACGAAACAGTTTCTGCATTAGCTTTCATTTAATTCAAGTGGATATCAAGTCAATTAGAGAAAATAAATAGATTAAAATACTGTATGAACTCTTGAAGCTGAAAAATCAAAATGCAGTATTCCGATTTCTGCATTTTTCATGCAAATATAAATTTTCGCACTCTTCACAATACGTGATGATGATTTAACAAATACCACAACGCAATAATCGATTATTTTGGAAAAGGAAATGTTCCCATCTCGAGATTAATCAATAGCAAACAATGAAAAAGAGTGTCTCGATAGCAACAATAGATAACCGGTCGCATTTAAAAACAATTTTCATACCAGAAACGCATTTTCCTTGCATAGCCCTAAACTTCCATGATGTAGGATACTTTTTGGTGACTACTGTAGTTGATATACTGTTGAGTTCAGGGACTTGACCTAGAATTAGGTCTTTGTGCTCAAAACTGACAGTGATGGTTGATGTAATGCTGTACTCATGGTTGATCAGGAGTTCAGGACTCATCTCCTGTACTGAGTGTATACTGACTTACTGCTGAGCCATACTTGGGCATTATTTCTGCAATAGGAAAATACTGTAATTTGACTTGCATATTTCCCCCTTGGATGGCAGAGGGTTCTTTCTCAGTGCACGGCGGAGTTGGATTTTTCAGGGGGCAGCACTTTTCAGTTTGACCCAAGGTTACTGAAATGTGCCCAGGTTGAGGAGGCCTAAGCTGGTAAAAATCCAGGAGGCACATCTTCTTTTGTTTGCAAGATTTTCCAATGCAAATCCAATGCCAAGAATGCAGGAAAAAAAACGCCACCCAGCAAGGGATTTTTTTTTCATTTTCATTGAAAATTTTCTGCAGGATTAGAAAAAATTCTTGGACTTTTTCCAAACTTAGCCCTTGGTAAGAAAGTAGGTTTTTTTTTTATTCCCAGTGCCCAGTGGTACAAAATTTTGCAAACATATTTGTACTTTGCTGCACAAGGGTTAACCTTACATGATTTCTCATTAAAGATTCTCTCCAAATTGTTCAATCAATAACTACCTTATCTATATAGGAGCAGAATGAACTCCTTGTGCTTATATTTTGGTTCTGTAATTACGTTATGCTGCAATTTGTATTACCAAGATTTTGTTTTGTTATCAGGAAGGGGAAGAAAGTGTATGCATTTACATCAGTTGTGCAGTTGTACACTTTGGGATGCATTTTCTTTTTTTTTTAATGTCCACATACAGCATATTTCTCTTTTATCCATGCTGATGTGATGGAATGTGTTTGGATGACTTTGGGTGGAGAGGGGGAAAGGGTTGGATGTGGGAACATTGCTTGAACCAGCAGGGACAAATGCTGAAAAGCAGAAAATAAAGCCTTGCATTCAATTCAATTCAATATTTAACCCGTGGGCAGCAAAGTTGGACTATTTTTGCAAAATTTTGTTGCACCTCAGAGAGGTGAAGAAAAAATGTCAACAGGGGGTTGAGGGCAAAGTCAGGAAAAATCCCAATGTTTTTTTCTTTGGGCACAGAAAATTTTTGAGGGAAAATTTAAAAAATGCTCAGTTAGGCTACAGGCTTTTTTGGATTGATCCCGACTTTGCCTCGGCCCACCTGGAAGGGTTTTCCTGACCTTAAAAAATTCAAAAATGCCGGAGGATAAGAAAATAATCCAACTCTGTCCTGCTATGGGAAAGAACCCTCCTCCATCCAAGGGTTAACCTCTAGTATGCCAGGTCGAGGCACTATCCTGTACTGTAAGTTGCTGCTGCACAGTACAGTGTTAACATGTTTTGGGGTATTATTTATTCGAAGGTACCCGACTGCTGATGGCTCTGTGCTGACCAACAACTACGTCGCTGACGAATTCGGCTTCCGGTCTTCCCTGGCCCCGACTGCCCACAAGGACTTCGCGCCCGTCGTCAAGGCCGCCTACGACGTGACCGCCCCCATTGTGGCGCACTCCGTCGGCGCCTACGTCGTGCCACAACCCGACCTCCACCTCACCAAGCGCGTGGACGCCTTCGTCCCTGCTGCCGCCTACGGCTACTCCAACTACATCCAGCACCCTGCTGCTTACGGCTACGGCCCTGCTTTCTCTCCGTACCGCGCATACAACAAATACTATTGAATCAAATCAAAATTTTCAAAATAAATGAAATAATGGAGGAAAAAAAAAAACAACCATGCTGACTTTTGAGGAGCTCTTGTCCTTGAAAATCGCTACTAGTTCAACTTGTTTTCAAGTCCTATGCTTATTGTTGCCATCCCGGGGTGAATATCTTTTTTTTTTTTATACAATACGCGCCCTTTTGCAGCTCTGTTTATTTGTGTCGCGGAGACGAGAAACATCAAACGGCATTCTGAAATGAACGAACAATGGATCTTAAATGTGAATGGGTCTTCTTTTTTTCTTTATTCTTCTCCATTTTTGGAGGAAAATTTTTTTTTAGTTCTGCAACGAGGCATATAAATAAAGCTTTGTCGGTAGCTTATGAACATCCCTCGCTTCATATTCAAAAGATGAAACTTAAATGCTCATATAATCAAATAATGGGATAATCTTCGATATAGGTATTCTGACAGTGAATTCCTGAAACTGATGACGATTTAACAGCTTCTTTGGTTTGTTTATAAACGATTGGGGAAAGTAGCAAGAAAAAAAGCAGCGAATTGGAAATGCTCTTCAGTTCTTAGAATTATTTTGGCCTTATTTTCAGAAATACTTTTAAATTTCGACTCTCCCTCAAAATTTAGATTTAAATGATGTGATACAATTTTACAGCAATTCATCTCTTTCAAATAAGTAGCTTCCTTCGGCTCAATTTTCACTTGTTTTGGGGAATACTAAAGTCTTAAAAATAGTTTATTTATGTAAATGAAAATGATAGATTAATCCCCACACGACAAAAACGAAGGATCTTATAGATATGGTGCTCTCAAATGACAATACAGTATATAGTTGCCAAGAGATAATTTGATCATTTAAACCTATCATTTAATGCATATTTGTATCGAAAAGATCCGTGAAAAAACGAAGCTTTTCAATTTCACATGCATGACGTCAGCAATTGAAATACGTTTATTTACACGTTTAGGTGAAATACTTTTAAAATTACATGGGAGTAAACTGTACATACTTTTTCTGAAATATTTTTAGTCTTCACATTTTTTATACTCCATTTTTCATTTCGATATCCAAAAGAAGCAAAGTGACCCATTATATTTGAGAAGTGTATCATTCCAGAATGTTCTATTCATCTGCAAATCTTTATATACAGTAGTTCGGTATTTATTCAAGTAAGATGCGAACCTTTATTTTGTTGAGAACATTTTGAGAAAATTCTGTGTCAAAAAGGTGCACATGCAATTCGTTTTACACAAGAATTTGTCAAATATTGAAACTTTTATGAATGTACTTCAAAATAATCAATGTACGATTCATACAGTTTTTCATGCCGAGCAGTTGACTTTATATTTTAAATGGACAGAATTCATTCTATCCTAGTTTGAAAACTTCATACACAAAAATTGAAAAAGCAGGAAGAGAAGTTCATCCAAAATTAAAAGTTTGTAAAACTGTGTGTGTTTATGAATCAAAAATGACACACGAACGTATATCATTTTCATTTATGACCGTGAGTTCAAAATTTAACCTTTCAGTTTCCGAAATACTTTAATTTCAAATTCAGGGGAAGTGACATTCAGTATTCCGCTGGTTTCGGAGAAAGCTCTGGCACTCGGTTGGAATTCCTTTTATCGAGAATCTGGGAGAAAATGAAAAGCAGCCGATGATTTTATCTCGTGTGAAAATAAGCTATGACCCGATTTCTCGGTCAATGTCTTCTTTCTCAAAAAATGAACTAAATGACACAAACGATCAAAGAACAAAGATTATTCAGGCTAACAGCCGTGGATAAAGTGTCGTTTGAAAGTCAACGGGGCCTCATTAGCAGATTATTTTCACCATATCGCGAGCTTTGTTCTTCCGGCGCTTTTGTTTTCAGTGACAAAACTTTCGGAATAGAAATTATGTCACTAATGTGTGAATCGCTTGAATGCACATCGCATATCGCCGACCTGGACATATCAATATCATAAACTTGTCTAAAACACAAAGAGAATGCACAAATTTTTTTTCTTGAAACGGGCAAAGTAGCTCGCAGAAATGAAGGTCTTGTTTTGATCCCAATTTGTGAGTTACAAATTATTTTATAGTTAGTTATTCGAGGTACTCGGTTAATATTGAGAAGAATATATTCCCAATAATTTACTGTGTCTCATGTGTCAGAAGCTGGGAATAAATATTATATTTGGGAAGGATTCTTCACAGACGCATTGGTTTCGTCCAACAGACAAAATTGAGTTATAAATACATGTACAAGTATATATACACAGTTATGACATACTGAGACAATTAAGCATCATATCAGAGGGTTTTCCCAGCTATGATAGACTTCGGGTAATTCTAGGTACCATTTTTAGAAATTTCAACCATTTAGTTCCTCCAAATGGATTTTTTGAAAGTTTTTAGATTTACGGCAAGACAGTAGGTGAAAACTTTCCAGTTTTGGCAAGCATTTACATCTATGTCACATCCAAGCTTTAAAAAAATGTTCATTCCAGAAAAAAATTGAAAATATTCTTTGCTTTCAAAACAATATTTCCTAAGTTTTCTGTAATTTGTAGAATTTTTCAATTATTTTCTGCTACAAATGAAAAACTAAGTCCATTTTGTATTTTTCCGAAAGCACTTTTCATTTCTGATTTTTTTCTTTTCTCTTCAAAAATTCATCCGAAGTCTAGTTTCTGCTTGTGTTATGTTTTTTTTACCTTGACATTTCAGGAGATTTCTTTTGCCTTAAGGTCTGAGGACAGCAGGATAAGGATAGATTAGTCTGAACACCATTAGATGCTATCCATGTTTTTTTTGTGCTGGATCTGTCTCCCTATTGCACAGGTAATTCCCAATGATTCCTATACTTCTTATCCAGGATGAAAAAGGACTTCCATTTTTAATTATTCATTTCAAATTTTTGGAAATTGTATAAGTATGGATGCATTCCAATTTCCAAATATTTTGAATGCAATAACAAAACGAACAAAAAACTTGAATGTATCACCTCAAATTTTGTTTTTTTCTTCCCAAGAATGATTAATTTTTTTGTGAAGAAGAACAAAGAAATTTGGAATGCATCAGTACTTTTACAATTTCAAATAAATTGAAATGAATAATGATTCAAACTTTAGAATTGAAGCACTCTTTCCTGGAATACTAATGTTATAGGCAGAAACTGAAAAAGATGAACATAATTCTGAATGGAATGAGAAAATATGATTTTCATATATGGTGCAAAAGTATTGTTTTGATTAGATTTTGTTTGGTACTCCCCTCATCCTTTCACAGAATTGACTTTTGGAAATAATTTGAGATTAATCAGGGATTATTACAATGCATGTATTGTAAGAAGTACAGGTTGGAAATCCTGAAAACAGTTGAAATAGACTTTGTGATTGCAATTGGGACAAATACTGTATGAAAAAATGCATTGTGATTGCAATCGGGGAATTGAAACATCACTGCCTTGCAATTGTTTTTGATTTGAGAATAAGTTTCTTGCTGGACTGCAAATTCAATTTGGCAATCATATTTTTGATTGCAATTAACAATCCTGCTCTGGAGGCGGTATATTAGACAGAAATCCATTAGCTGGGAGGTATGTTAGATGGGGGTTGACTGTAGTGCATGCAAGACACAGCTTTTGGAACTGTGTTGTGAATTGAAAGCCAAAAGAAGACCAGAGATTTCCAATGCTTCTTTCTGCTAGTGATATTTTCTTGAAGCACATTATTTCTATAGGTCAGATTTCCCTCACCTGCTGTCTGCAGACTGCTGCCAGTGTGCAAAATTTTTTTTGCCAGTCAGCAGAAATTTTCTTCAGCGTATAAGAAATTTATTGAAAGTACCAATGGAATCTGTTATCTTCATTTTAAATTATGGAGATGCAATGGCAGTTGAAATTATCTGATGAAAAAATAGTTAGCTTTTCTTCTAATTGCACNCAGTCAGCAGAAATTTTCTTCAGCGTATAAGAAATTTATTGAAAGTACCAATGGAATCTGTTATCTTCATTTTAAATTATGGAGATGCAATGGCAGTTGAAATTATCTGATGAAAAAATAGTTAGCTTTTCTTCTAATTGCACTTCAGACAAATTTTTACTTGCTGAACTATAGTATTTTAAATCATAATTCGGAGAAACCTTCTTTCAAGTCCACCTTTCTAATTTTCTGAAGACATTCCATAGAAGCTGCTTCATTGGTTCTTAACTTAGTTTTTGTGAAAAAGCAGAAACTTTTTAAATGCCTTCCATGAAGTCTTCTATAGAGTGTTGGTGAGGTAATTCCAGCTTTTAAATCAAAATAATTTAAATCTATATATACTTGCAAGCCCCTATGAATAATTGTACTATAGCTCATGCCTCGCTGAAATCTTTTCTACCCATTGCCATACTCGTACTTGATTTCAGAGATTTGAAGGAACTTTTCCCACACCTGACTACCTGAGTAATGTTGGAATAAATTTTAATCACAGTATAGTGGAAAAAGCGAGTGACCATATAATATATATACACGAGGCTATATAAGAGTCAAGTACTGTACTCAAAATGTACAATTGAATTTACATCTGGAATTTTTGGTCGTTAACTATTCTCATTTTATTCACGCACATACCGTAGAGGAGAAATTACTGCTCGGAAAGCATAAGCAAAAAAACCAATGTAAAAAAATATTCAGCTCCGAAAGTACGCATCAACTTCTTCTTCCAGCAGGGTGAACACCAGGAGTCCAGCCATGGACATAGCAGGACACAAAACCACAAGTAGCTTGTGGTCTCCAATGCTTCTTACCACAGCTGCCAGACCGTGAAAAATAGCTTCTTGCAGGATTGCTGCTGCAAAGAGCATAACGAGTTCTGCGTTCCTTCCAGCCCGATTCAAAGTGAATCTCAACTCCTCTTCGTGGAGAATCATGCCGACATTGATGCCTTTTATGTGAAGAAGTTGGGAGATTTTATTTTTTTTAGATGAAAGGAATCTTGATTTTCGTGTTTACAATTTCCTTCAATTCTGGTGGACATAATATAGAACAATCACAAATGTTAATATTCGATATACAGGTGAATACAGTACAGTTCTCTCAAGATTAATTTGAAGGGACCCCCTATAGAAAAGTGTTCCCCAACCCATGATCCGCGGACTGGCACCGAGTCCGCAGAAGTTTCCTGCCAGTCTGCGGGAAAATTTCTTCACCATGATACTCGTACATTTATAGAAGGTAGTAATGAAGACTGTTATTGCTAATTATGCCAACTTTTTTTTGGAAAAATGGTAGTTGAAATTCCCGAAGAAAAAAAGTTGAATTTTCTTCTTATTCCGCTTGATGCTTCAGACATATGTTCACTTGTCTGAAATACATTATTTTCAATTTTAAATCTGAGAAGCCTTTCTTGAAGCCTAGCTTTTGATTTTTTTTTTCAAGACATTCCAATATCCAGCAGATATTGGTTCTTCATCTAATTTTTGCAATACAAGTTTGTTTTGAGGACTTTATGGCAGGTATTCGAAATCCCTAGTTTTCAAAAATTGTATGGAACTTTGCCAGTCCACAAAAATTTTTACAGCAATGTGTTGAGCCACAAAATATTTTATTAGCACTTGCAGGTCATCAAGCAAAACATTTTTGGGAAACACTGCCCTCTAGACCAATTGGTTCAAGGAGTTTTTGAGTTAGACAGGATTTTTTCATTTATAGGTCCATTGAAAGGGTTTTGTAGCAAATTTATTACAGTTTAACCTCAACAACTGAAACCCCTCCAAGTCTAATTTTTCCATACGCAAAATTTTTTGAAGTCCCTGTGTAAATTCTCTTGGAAATGGTGTATTAAAAACCTCCTCCACTTTTGAAGACTTTTAAAGACTTTAAGACTTTTTCCCTCTAACATTTGTAACTCACATTTTTCAAAGGCATTTGGCATATAAAAGATGAGAAACATTAAAAATTTTAGTTGATGCCTCTTGGAAGAATGTGAAAGAATTATCAGGACTAACAAACCCTTTACCTCCGAGTTTAGCATGTTTTTAAAACTTCTTTAAAAAGCAAGCAATTTAGGGCCAAAAATATAACTAATTTCAATGTAATTGAGCCCTATTTTTCATGACAAAAATGTTTGTTAGCCCAACTTGAAATATCTCAAAGTCAAATTTTCACCTGGTCCCTCAAAATTCAAGTTGATTCAACTGGTTCAACTACATAGAAGCGTTCATTTTTCTTGAATGGAGGCATTAAAAATATAATAATATAAAAGATTTTTTGATGAAAATTTTTTTTTAAAAATAGAACGGATATACAGTATAAGAAAATTTGCTGCATCAATTCCCCTATTCACGGAGTCTTTCTGTGCACCTAAATTTAAATGGGAAATTGAAAACTACAATTGCAGTACGTAATTCATATCCTTCTCATGGCAATGCATAGTGTTATACATTATAATAAAGCATTTCTTTTTTTTTTCATGTCACTTCGTCTCGAACGTAACAGAATGAAGCAAACCCCGCACGTGTACAAGGAAGATAAAAAAAATCTCACCAATGGATAAAATCACAGCACTGAACACCATGTGGACATGAGTATAAACAATATCACCCCTGGTAATCGCCAACTGATATCCGAGAATTAAATTGGCAAACGCTTCTCGGAAAGCGATAGCGAGAAACAGCACGCAAGCTCCCTTGGGTCCAGGAGCAGTGCCGATAGCGACACCTTCGAGAAATGGACTGAAGCACCCACTGAGCAGTAAGCTGAGGAGAAGAGCGACACCTCGCGCCGACAGGAATAAGCCTCTTTTGGTCGGCAGCGTTCTCTGAATCAAGTTTGGTTCGAAACCGCTGTCCTCGATGTCGCGTCCTTCCGTTTCAGCAGTTACGCGTGCTTCTTGGTTCCTCAGTCTCCAGGCCTTTCCTTAAGACAATGTACAAGCAATTCATTGAATCTGCGCATGAAGAGAACTGAAATTTCCATCTGGCTATCTTCAAGGAAAATAGTGAAATCACAAAAATGTTCTAATGGTTACATGAACTCATAAAACTTGAAGTACAGGTGGTGCCTCACAATTTGACCTCCCACAATTTGACTGTCCCACAAGTCAATAGTTAAATTTTGTTAGGAGGTCAAATCTCAATTTGACCTCTGCCATGCAATTCAACCTGCATGGAGACACAAAACATCAAATGCCATGCAGAAAACATGCCATTTGACATTGTATCACAATTTGACTGCTTTGCAATTTGACCCCAGACAAGAAACAGATTAAGGTCAAATTGCAAGGTACTGTACCACCTGTACAGCTTAAAGAGGTGGTCAATTACATCAAATAACAAATTGAAATATATGCAATAATTCTTCAGGTTCTTGAATCTCATAGTAAATAAAATTTGATGGCCTTGGATCCATAGAGATTTGAAACAGGAAAGAATTACATGGAAGTACTGGTCATCATGGGAAGTAAGCACCCCTGGACATGAAACTGTGGAGTGGGCCTACACTTGGATAAATAAACGTGGAAAAAATGTGAAATTGAAACCTTTTTTAAAAGAGAAAACAGTGATTCAGCCAATGAAAATTGTTTCAAATATTATGTTCTTTGGCCCAACCGCTTACATTTCAGCAATTTTTGATGTAAACTTCGAAATTTCTCAAGTCAATTGAAGAAATGGAGAAGGGTGAATTTTCCTCATTCTTGGCTTCACAATTTGTGAATGTTAGAAAGCTGAGAACACAAAGTTTTCAAGATGACGTCATTTTCAGCCTAACGAAAAAAATGCATGATGAAAATTTGCACATATATAGTTTTAAATATCGTACACGGCCTTTATGGGAGTGATGTGTGTTTTATTCCACAAGCGTTACTGAAGTTTGTTGAAAGGATAGGTTTTATATGTTGCAACAAAATAAGCACGTTTTGTGTTGACATTGATTTAGAATAGCAATCAAAACAAGTGCTACTGTACCTTACTTTGAGTACTAAAAGGTTATTGGAGTGGCTCTAGTTTAAAATATAATAGCTAACTAATAATTTAAAAAAAAAGTAAGGACTAACGTACTGTACCAGTTAAGCCGTTGCTTTTTTCAAGATACTTCACCTAATGTATCGCTTTTGACAGTTCGAAATCTTGGACTGGAATCATCCGAATTTGAAGCAAGTCCTGCAAAAAAGGCAAATGAGGAAAAGTTTATTGCCCAAAAATTCGACGCGGCCTTGAAAATTCTGAAGGGCGCATATCATTCCAGCGGGCACGTTTTTCTGCAGATTTCGTGACCATTTCAAATAAGACTTATCGGTTCCGCTCATTATAAATCTGAAATGTGCCGATATTTTCAGTTTTAGACCGTACCAGCAAATGCTGCAATGATTAGTCAGATCACTTTTCGCATACAGATCAAATTATTCTGCAAAACCTGGCAAAATAAATTAATAACGAATATCCAAATCTCGAGAAAATTTCCTGAAGAAACTAGCCATAAATTCATGTAAAAAATTCTTTAAAATCTTTATGATCATGAAATTTAATGGTTCAGTGCAATTATTGTAATTTACATTTATTCCTATGATTCTTGAACAGTTTCTCCCGCAGACATAAAATAGGCTTGTTCTTGATTCACTGTGGAACTTTTCATACCCAACTCGTGCTATTATATGTGAGAAATACTGTATACATTTATAATCGAAGACTTGGTCATTTTTTTTTAAGAATTGTAATTCTTTCAATAACAACAAAAGTATTCGGTTATTTAGGAAGAATTTTTTTCAGAAAAAATGTTACGATTTTCATGGAAATGTTTATACATGTACATAAATAGAGCGTTTTTTCTACTTAGACGACTTTTATAGGTTCACTCGAAACCTTTGACAACTGCACATTTTTTTCGTGACATGATGTTATCAGAAGCCCTTATCGAAATATTATTATAATTTCGTCAATGCCCTTACGATCCTGCTGTCGAGTGACGACGGAAGCACGATTCAACCCGGAAGTCCTGCAATCACGCAAAAGTGAAAGAAATCAGTCATCATGCAGAACACGGATCAGGACACGACATGGTAACACGCGACACGCAAATTTCCAATCATCAGGATACGAGTTTCCGCAAAATTGTGCAAGCAATTTCCTCTGGACTCACGCGCTCGACGACGATGGAGGATTCCCCGCGTTTCTTTGATTCTTTCCTGCTTCATCTAATTTCCCCATAATCCGTCGAAAGGAGAAGAAGAAAATAAGAAAGACGATTTCATGAATGGTGAATTGCAGCAGTATTTCATTGAAATGACTGCCCTATATTGTCATGGATGAATATATATCCCATCTGATGATTGCATAAAGTATCTCGTTTGGAAACAGAGCCGTTTTATGGCATACAAAGTTGGATAAAACAAAATAAAATTATTTCTTTTGGAGATTCAAAAAACAACGAACTTGTTAAGTATCATGGACAGTGAAAAAAATTAATCTGAGGCAATGACATACTTATTCAACCAGCATGAGTTATGCTATTCCGGTATAGATGCTATTTTTTGTGCACTTGATTTCAGTATCCCATACTTGAATCAAATTTATTGTTTTCCACACTTGCTCCCTTTTTGTTTTTAAAATTTGAAATACAGACACAGAGAGGTTTACCTTTTCAGTACTTTCCTGCTATCTCTGTACCTACTTTCCTGTTATTTCTGTACCTTCCCTCTGACCAATTTAACCTGACCAAACCTAACTTCACCTAACAGCCTTCCAAAATCAGTTTCTGCTTTCTCATTAGGGTTTCTGCTGAAACTGATTTTGGGAGGCAGTTAGGTAAAGTTAGGTTAGGTCAGGTTATGTTAATTAAAAGATATTTGTAATTAACATAACCAGACCTATTCTAACATTACCTAACTACCTCCCAAAATCAGTTTCTGCAGAATGCGGAAAAATAAAATTCACAGTTTCTGGTAGGTTGTTGTGATTATGAACTCGCCCTAAAGATTTTTTTAGGATAGTAGTGCGGTCTAGGAATGAGGTACTGAGATAACAGGAAAGTACCGAATTTTCTTCATAAAGCAATTCACAATTTTCCAAAACGGAAGCTTTTTTCACTGCTGGGCAATGGATAGAAATTATTTTTAAGAGAAAAATCGCAAATCACTATATGCTTCAGAAAGAAAATTTTCCACCAGTGATTTTCTATTGCAAAAAGTTCCATGATAGGAAAAAAACATGGGTTGACACAAGAAACGCAGTTCCTACAGTGTTCCCTATAAATGATCACAGTACCAAAAAAAAAGTTGTGATACAAGATGAGTATTGGAATTTTTCCTTCAAGTATTCTGTGATTTTCTATAGAAAATCACATATTGATCAACTTATTGATAATTTGTGATTTTTATATTTAAAAAGGCATTGCACAGAGGATGATTGTGATTCCATTTAAAACAAAATTGGATTTCCACAAAGGATTTCAACAATATTTTCTTCTTGAAGTAGTTTAATTAATGATATTCTTGCACAAAGTTTGTTGGTCCCTGTCATGCAGTAATTTTCAAAAAGTAAACACAGCAGCAACCATGCTTCCTCATAAAACCTTCTCAAACACATTATTTTATTGAACTTATCTGTGAAATTCTTTCACAAAAATTGTTCTCATTGCTGAGGAACTTGATACTGATTCACAATTGTACCTCATGGTTTGAACAAGTTAATGAATTCAAGATGCATTGTTTGAGGAAGAATAATGTACGAGTTATTTGTTGGAACAGCGATTGCAAAATGATACAGAAAAAAATATTCGTCAGAAATATAGAAAGTGCGATAAATCGTATACAACACCGCTCCTCGAACAGCGGATATGATGTTCAGTGCTGTATAATAACCATATTATGTAACAATTTCCCTTGCCCTTTTCATTACGCAACCAGCAGAATTTCTGGAAGCGTTCGAATGCGCCGATCAAACGTGTTCAGCAAATGACTTCGTGCGAAAATCGTCTTACAAAGCCATAAAAATGTGTATTCAGAGCAAGAGTTTCCAGGCGTGTTCAAAAAATATCGACTCGACTGTGTCGCACGACCTGACGCAACTGAAGTACTATAATAATGAACTGATGTAGATCATGGGACTGGTAAATGTTGTGTTCAATCTCATCATTCAAAGAAATCTTCATCAGCGTCATAATATGAAGTTGTTTTATTTCTTTAATTCCGTAACGCTATAATTTTTGTGGATGCCTGGATCGGAATAAGCAGCTGGAAATCCGAGGAAGTCAGCATTTGAAAGTGGATCGTCGAAGAAGATTCTCTTCGATTGATGCCCACAATATAGACAAGAGAGATCACAATAGAAATACAATAAAAATCCGTCATAACGAATTTTTCAACGCGACGAATTTTTGATAGTTCCCGGCAATTTCTTCATATATAAACCACGTCGTAAAAATCTCGTTTCGACAGCCATTTTCACCGTTAATCTCAGTATCGCAAACGATTTGCCGTGAATCCGCACATGGGCTGCAGGAATATTTGTTAATTATCGGAAAAACAACAAAATCTTAACTTTTGCAGCAGTAAAATTTTCAATAAAATTTAAAAAATGTTCAGCTTTTATACGAAAAATGCAGTACTCTGCAGAAAATATGCGGCATCAAGTTCTTGTCAGAATTTCTCTGGCTTAATTTCAGAGGTTAGGAATACACCGTACTCTCTTTCAAATTTTTAAAATTGGAATCTTTCCTGGAAACATTGGTGATACCTTCATTATGGCACCTGATATACTGTAATACTCAAATCCATACAAATTCTTTGAAAACAGCTCTGTCCTTCTCCTTCACATAATATGTGTACAAATTCAACGCATTTAATTTGAGCTTCAATTTATTTCTTGAGACTTTCTTTCTTATAAAACAGAATACAGTACTGTACTAACAATGCTAACATTTATGAAAAAAAGCTTATTTTGGCTAAAATATATAGAAACCCTCGACTAAATAACCCTCCTCTGTCCTCTCTTACAATAACCCAGATTTAGCGCCACAAAATTTAATACAAAAATGGTAGGATTATACCTGAGGTTTGATTGAATGTTAGAATAACTGAGGGGAAGCTACAACTGATGTACTTTTTATTTTATCTTGGGTGACGGAATTATATCATGCTTTTTAATTAAAATATGTATACAAGAAAATAGGAAAACCATGATTCGATGAAGCTCAAAATATAAATTCAAGGTCATATGCACTCACCGGAATGCAGTGCATGTCTCTGGAAGCCAAGAAGTAGCTGCTGATGCTTCCCTTGGAAACTCGTCTGGAAGACTGGTGGTAACACGTCGACCGAAGACAGGAGCGGAAACGAGAAAACGAACGAGACGATGGACACAAGTCAGTTTCACTAAGACTTCATGACGTTGTCACCCTCCGCGGATCAAATTCAATTTTAAAAATACTTTTTTTTTCGAAAGAAAAGAAAAGTCGCGAAAGAGGGACCCCCGAAAACGTGACATATGGGCTTACCCATATTCCGACTCCGAGCACCACCAGGAAGTAGGCTGCGATCACTGCGATGTCTCCCAATTCGAGCTTGGTACCTATGACACTCATGATTGTTCTGCGTGAATGATGGGAACTATATGATCCTGCTCCTTTCCCCGAAGAAAAGGCCTTCGAAACACTGACTCCGTACCCCGTGAAGGATAGCAGGCGAATGAAGTAGCAGCGGTCCTGTGGCTATACAGTATGTGTGCCTCGCAAGAAGCAGCAGCAGGAGAGCAGCGCGCGCAGAAGTTTTTCGCCTTACACAGCCTGATTAACTTCAGCTTCACGGTTTTTAAGTCTACGCTCTACGGTCTACCGGAATAGACTTGAACATTTCCGCTGCATAGTACAGAAACTCTCATTATCCCGGCTTTAATTGAGCGGGAAATCCATTCTTAACGTACTGGACACCTCTACATAGAAGAAATGTGACAGTTACAATAAGCTTCCACTTGCAAAAGCACGTGCGAGGTGCTGTACGATTCGTTAGGGTGCGGCGATGATTATTTTGATCGCAGAAACGTACGAACTGCTGGTGAAGGTGCCTGTGCTGGAAAATAACCTAGTATTTTAAACTTACGTAATTATTTTGAAATGGACCTGACCTTGGTTCGTCTGCGGAAGAAATGAATGTGCACGATTCAGTGTTGACTATCGCACCATGCCTGCTTAGATGAATGACGCGACACGTACCTATACGTGGGAGTCACTTATAAATGGCGCTCCACAGTCGCGCTTGCGTGTGCGCCGTTATGTTGAATTGGCACGACACTGTGAGGGCGACATCTGTGTGCTGCGGGTTGATCATTTTTCCTTTATGTTCTACAATATAGTACAGTACTATACTGCACGTATTTCCATCGCATTTCTGTGTTCTGTGTAATAATTCTCATGTCGGTTGAAATATTGTACTATGTGTATGTCATGGATTATCATGTCATCCATGACTAATTGATTACCGAATTGTGAAGGGCATTGTCTTTGCCAGTGTTCCTCAACCTTCTTGGGCCAATGGACCAACAAATTCTCGAAAAAATCTGCAGACTGGCGAAGTTTCATTAACTTTTCAAGGCTTTTCCAAGTTTCGCTTGAATCTTATTAGGCAGGTATTCACAAAAAAATGTAGTTAGGAATGCCTCGAAACAATCAGAAAGGTGGGCTTGAAGAGAGATTCCTCTGGATGAAAAATTAAAATAATTTATTTCAGCAGGTGAAAATGTGTCTGAAGTGCTAATACAGTACAAGGAAAGCCATCTTTTGTTTTCATTAGAGAATTCAACTGCTATTGTCCCTCCAAAATCTTGGGTAAAGAGAACAGACTTCTCCCCGACTTCTGATAAATTAATTCTGCTGAAAACCTGTGGACTTGAAAAAACTTCTGCGCAAGGGCGCCATGCAGTCCGCGGACCATGGATTGGAGAAACACTGGTGTATGCTGATGTATCTGTGATTTTGAAGGATCATTTCTGTTCCGTATTATGTTGCCGTCGAAACTTAATCTATGAAGTGGGAATTCACGGAAATTTTCTATTGACCTACCATGGCGGGGAACGGAGACCTTGAGATGATGCGTTCCACGAGGTTTTTTTTTTCGCCGGAATATTTTGTCTTTCATTTCGTGTTTTTTCTTCTGTTGCTCGCTGCCTTTTTATGTGCTCAGGGGGAGAAGGAAAAAAGTCGAAGAAAAAACGTCCTTTTCCTGATTACTTGCGGACTTGCCCATGCAATATGCATGCACTACTCAGTAATGTATTATACATGACACGATGGTGATTCATATTTGTCAACTTCATGGTGAGGTTTGGTAACGCGTTTGCTATTCCGTCTGGTTATTTCAAGATTCTGTCTTAATCTGTTGATCAAGAAAGCTCTGGAGCTCTCTGCCTATCGTGTGTACGCTCGCATCATCTGCTGAGGTTCTGTGTAATTTTTATTCGCACGTTACGACATCGAAGGACGTGTAAGTTATATTGGTTGATGAACTGTGCATAGTGTATTTTGCTGAAGCATCGGATGTAACCGGCGGTCGTGTTCGACGGCGTATCTCCCGGTGTCTGGACTCGAAGGCGATACAGTACTTACGCATACCTGGCAAGTTTCAAACCCGATTGTTCCGAAAAGCTTCATCGCGGACTTGTGTATGTTGTATAGTTTTGATGTGTACTGTATATACCGCACCCCCTTTCTCACTTATTGGTCTTGCTCGTGCCACAATGAATGTATTGCGCCTGTATTTTCGAATCTTTGTGTCCGCGTTTCGTAGAATAAGTCCTCGATCTTATAACGAGGCGTTGCCAGAGGTATGTACAGTATACTCATCCGCGTGCGGAGTACAGTAAATCTTTTTGCTTTGGCTATATATACTTCGAATATATCTTCTGTATATGATGCTTATTGTTCTAAAATTATAACGTGAAAAGGGGTCGAGCTCAATAAGGTGCGTATACCGGAAATCCGTGTTCACAATAAATTGATATAAGAGATGGTCGCTGTGGATATTTTTAGGGGCTCCCACTCTCCTTCGATCTTTCAGACGTAAAAAATTATGTAAACGTACAATACTGCTTTTATGCTGCTGAGTTGATCCTGGGATGATGAGTTACGAAGATCGGGTCGTGTGCTGCATAAATCCGTCGCTGCCATCGAATCACAGATGAGGCGCCATTTCCCTTACGACTTACGTTATCCATATCCATGAGGAATATCCACCATCTGTGTCATCTTTTGTTCGTGCTTGAGATGTTCGCATTGTGATTATGTTGCCCGCTCGGTATATATAGAGACGGGTAAGGAGAATCGCTCAAAAAGTTGCTTGAAAGCGAGGGCCAAAGGTATGCAATAAGTTCCAATTGTGGTAGAGCTATTATATTCCTCTGCATGTCACCCTTGACACGGTTCGGTGTGATTCTCCGACATGCAGAATCTGTTTCGGGCTGCTTGATTGATTGATGGTTGGTTTGGTTTAGTTAATGCATCAAGGACGCGAGATTGCTGCGGTCCGTGTTGGTGAATAATTTATTCAGTGAAAAACCGGAACCTTGAGACGGGCTGTGTTTTGTTTTCCCATGTAAACTTCCATCTTGCTGGTCTGCATGAGTTAGTACATTATTACCGTGTATGATTTAAGCAAGCCGCGGAATCAGAGGAGGGTTTTGTGCAAGCCATGGTTTGATTGCGGTCGATGGTTTGGCTACGTTTTGTTCGTAAATTCTCAAAGCTTCGTGCTGTGGAACGGCGAAGGATAATTGATTAAGCATGCATAATTTAGCCCCTCAAATTTGTTTATGGCCGTTTCAAATTCTTCCTCCATCTGTCGAAAAATGCTGCTTTGAGCAGGCAGTACTGCTTAGGAATTTCAAATCGTGTTTTTCAGGTATGCGTTACTATGTGCAACATGGGAGTCGCAATGGTCGAAATTAATTTACTTGCAGAAGACGTAATTGTGAAAATCTCAATTATGGATCACATTATTGAGTCGGATGTTCGTATTATTTATAGTCGCTGAATTCCGTCCGTTCGTTTTTTCAGGGTATAGTAATTATTGGAACGTTTGCGGCCGACCAGCCTTAATAAAATTCGTTGATGAGTGAGAATTCATTTTTGCCCACAAATTTGTGTCGATATTGAGATGTCCTGTGTATGGTGTTAATTGTTGATTGTTGTTGTCTGTACTCCTGATGGAATCCTGAAACGTTTATATGGAATCTATGTGTTCTGTATACAGTATTATTAATATTTGAGGAATTCCGAGTATCGGAGCTGATCAGGTAGAAATATTGTACATCGCAGGCTTCGTTCTTGTATTGGCGGCAAGATTGTGTGTTGCTCGTTGACGTTAGCTTTTAAGAAAAGGCTACAGGAGTACTATCTTCACAAAGATCTTGTCTAGCAGGATACTATAGGATATACTGTATAATAATGTAATCACCTAGGTACTGCTGCTTGAACGTTAGTTTTTTTTTCCTGGACATCAGGTTAGTGAATCATCGGGTATACAAGTAATACCCGATAAAAGGAATGGATAAGGTAAGACTACCACGATTTGCAATAGCGATTGTGTCGCTGTGATTCATGCACCATATTTTTTACCCTTTTCCGGTGATGAAAAGAAAACGCTTTCTTCTTCCGAAGAGCCCTTCAATAATTTTAATCCCGTGATCACCCCAAGTCTGACACTAATTCAATGTCCATTTCCCATTTTGAAAATATTAATACAGTACTGTACTAGTTATGGATAATTTGCAGTTCCGGTCTTTTATTAGAACAGCAAGTTTTCTAAAAGTGTCTTTACAGTATATGCATCCAATAAAGGCGAACTTTATGTGGTGTACACTGTACAGTACGTATAGGTAGTGTACGTGTATTTTCTCATTTTCTGAAAGTCGTATATACATAGCCATACTGATTTGGACTCCTCGTCATCATTTTCTATTCAAGTTCCGTACATCATCGAGGGTTTCTGAATTTTTTTTTATTTACTCATGACATATTACATTGCAGAAAATTCATACTCTTAGGAAAAGTAATCCTATATGTGAGGGAATTTCTCAACGAAGACGCGCAAGATCCGAAAATTGGCTAGTTTTTCGTGACTGTATTAATTGAGCGAAATGACTAACAATGAATATGGTGATCAGTTAAGATGATTAGGTAAATCACATTTTTCCAGGAAAGAAAAACATACCCTCCCTGTGGGAACAGACAGGGAATCTGCAACTTGGTGGAAAATCAAGTGACCATCAGGGCCAAGATGTTATGGGACTTGATCAGATTACCCTTACCCTCCTATATAGGCAGAATAAAAGCAGGAAAAAAATTAAAACTGAAAATGAACCCTACCGGGAATGGAGCAGAACATTTTCCTTTTTTCATATGTTTTAAACAGGCATCAGTCAAATTTTTTTGAAAATTGCAAGATATAAACAAGATTATGTTTTAAACTTTAAAATTGTCATGGCTGACTTGACAAATTTTAGCCCACTGTTCTATGGGTGAAGAATTCAGGTCATACAAAAAATATTAAATTATCCTGAAGCAGTGAATTAAAACCATTTACCCCAAAAGATCCCTACATTTTCCAACATCCAGGATTGGTCCCTATCTAGTATCGAATACGACGTGAGTTCATCCTGTTGAAAGTTCATGTGTCCCAACAGGGTCATTTTCTTTTTGTAATCCTATATTAATTTTTCATTAAGGTTATCCTGTACTTTTATTAAATATGATCATGAAAAACACATTCAAGTAAGCCAAAAAATGCAATTGATACTGAGAGCTTGGGAGGAAAATACACATGTTGTAAAGTAAATGTATGGAAGTGCAGAAAATATCCCACATGAAAATAATTATATGATCATGAAAAACACATTCAAGTAAGCCAAAAAATGCAATTGATACTGAGAGCTTGGGAGGAAAATACACATGTTGTAAAGTAAATGTATGGAAGTGCAGAAAATATCCCAGAAAGAGCACCCAGAAAGCCTCCCAGGGAAAACTTCAAGAAAGCCAAAAAATGCAATTGATACTGAGAGCTTGGGAGGAAAATACACATGTTGTAAAGTAAATGTATGGAAGTGCAGAAAATATCCCAGAAAGAGCACCCAGAAAGCCTCCCATGGAAAACTTCAAGAAATCACGGGATTTTTGAGGCCAGAACAGATTTTTGAGGCCCCGTTTTTCACTGAAATATTGTTGGCAAGACTGGCGGTAGACCCCATCCCAGAAGGGCACCATAGAGAGGATTTTGAAGGCTTCAGCCCTTCTTGCGTTGTTTTCGCCAAAGAAATCATGATGTCCCCGAAAAACGAAGAACACAGACAGAAAACTGTGAAATGCTTGCTGGATGATATAAAATCGGCAGCCGTCTTAAATGAGCGGCCTGCCCAAGAATCAAAGGATTTTTTTGCGGCCCTGTCAATGGCCCCCTTTTTTTGGAGGGGCGCGGGGTCCATAAAACCCTTGGTGGATAGAAATGCCAAATGTCACAGGAGTACTATCTTCACAAAGATCTTGTCTAGCAGGATACTATAGGATATACTGTATAATAATGTAATCACCTAGGTACTGCTGCTTGAACGTTAGTTTTTTTTTCCTGGAAATCAGGTTAGTGAATCATCGGGTATACAAGTAATACCCGATAAAAGGAATGGATAAGGTAAGACTACCACGATTTGCAATAGCCATTGTGTCGCTGTGATTCATGCACCATATTTTTTACCCTTTTCCGGTGATGCAAAGAAAACGCCTTCTTCTTCCGAAGAGCCCTTCAATAATTTTAATCCCGTGATCACCCCAAGTCTGACTAATTCAATGTTCATTTCCCATTTTGAAAATATTAACACAGTACTGTACTAGTTATGGATAATTTGCAGTTCCGGTCTTTTAGAACAGCAAGTTTTCTAAAAGTGCCTATACAGTATATGCATCCAATAAAGGCGAACTTTATGTGGTGTACACTGTACAGTACGTATAGTTAGTGTACGTGTATTTTCTCATTTTCTGAAAGTCGTATATACATAGCCATACTGATTTGGACTCCTCGTCATCATTTTCTATTCAAGTTCCGTACATCATCGAGGGTTTCTGAATTTTTTTTTATTTACTCATGACATATTATTGCAGAAAATTCATACTCTTAGGAAAAGTAATCCTATATGTGAGGGAATTTCTCAACGAAGACGCGCAAGATCCGAAAATTGGCTAGTTTTTCGTGACTGTATTAATTGAGCGAAATGACTAACAGCATGTGTTGAGGTTGAAATTTACGTGTAGAGAACTATAGCATGTGGAGGTATTTTACTGCATCTACTCAAGAATGAGCCCTTGACCTCTCAACCTTCTCAAGAATTGAGAACCTTGGTTGTTCATGTGAAATTTTCCCAAACTCGTCTATCCCCATGCACATATTAGGTGCACCTCCATTTTAAAAGTTCAAAATCGAATTTTTCCAGATGATCATGTTGAATGAAGTAATGCTTTGAATGAATATTACAGAATAGAGCATTTTAACACGATTGAAGCCTATGTACGTTTTTTTCACTTACTGATACCCAGCATACTTGCAGTGTGCACTCGATTTATGTTTTTTACTTCAAAAATGTGTACCCGCATACCACGCATACCACACTTTACTGTCTTGATTTTGCCGAAATGCACACCACTTTTTTGCTTTGATTTAGCAGGAAAAGTGTGGGTCTGCATGGTACAGGCGGTTTAATACTGTATTCATGTTCACTGCATACCTATATGTACCATGAATCTCTTCGGGCATTCCTTATTGGTATTGCGGTTTTTTTTTCAACAGAAATGTTCTCCATATATATGATATACCACTTCAGATTACATGCACTCAAAAATCTTACTCCAGGAAACGCAGTGTACTGTAATGAAGAGGACCAAAAACCCGTCGAGTAAAGATATTCTCATGCACATGTTTTTTTCTTATTTTTTTTGCAATGGAAAATCTTGAAGAAAATTGTTCCAGAGCTTGAGCTAACTTTTGATTGTTCCACTTTTATTTTCCATCATGTTTACTCTAATTTTGAACATCTTTAACATATCCTTTTTAATGAAAAAAGAGCTATGTACTAACAGTTCAAGAATATGCCGCTTGCCTGCTACTATTTAAGCAGTTACAGTACTAAATTTTTTATCATGCTCCTGACAGTAAAAAATCGAAGGGTTTTCCCACGTGGGCGCACCCTTGGTTATTTCTGGGATATTATGACTAGATAAACTAGAAGTCATAATTATGACTAGATTATGACTTGGTTATTTCTGGGATATTATGACTAGATAAATGGATATATAGTAGCTCATGATGTGAGGTTCTGGTTTTTTTTTTAATTTGAAGACGTGTTTCGATTTACTGCATATAAGGATCAGGGAAAGCTTTTCAGATAGGGGGCAAATTTTTCCAGCACCCATGTCACACAGTGCTAAACATTTCTCAGGCCCGAAATTTCAAAATTCTTTGTTGTCTTAACCATTAACTAAATTTTAGAAAAGATAATGGTTAAAACAACTAAATATTTCAATTTCTTAGCTGGCCTAAAAATATGAAGCATACTGCTGTGACTTGTGTGGAGATCTCTGACTTTAAATGGCGAGGTGTTAAATGTTCATGTTGATGAAGTCCGCGCGGACAGGACTTTCGTAGACAACCATCCCTTAGGTACCGTTCCTCTTGCGGATACAGCGTTGTAGGTGTGTTCGACCGAAGCCGACACCTGAAATCCGTCGTCAGGCTGGCTTCCGGGAAAAACTTTGAAAGTTGAGGAAGCACCTCTGGTTGCACTTCGCAGAAATTATTCATGTGAATTGGGTTAGAGTGTCAAATTTGTATTCGCGAAGTGGTACGGTCAGGGATTGTGCGCGGAGTGCGTGATTGTCATTCAAGTTTCTATATTCGTCAATTTGTGATATAGGTTTTCAGTGAATACTCGCGAAAGGGGAACAGTGCGAAATTCGAGGTTATTGCCATGAGTTGTCGACGACCTGAGCATCAAGCCCCTCCGGAGATATTCTATGATGAGACGGAGGCCCGCAAATACACAACGAAGTATGAAGCGATGGCGTAGTTTTTCGATTGAGTCTAGAAATATGATTGGACCATGTATTTCAGTTCCAGAATGATCGACATTCAAGTGCAAATGTCTGAACGAGCATTGGAACTACTGGGATTACCGGACGACAAACTTTGCCTCGTAGCTGATCTAGGCTGCGGTTCAGGACTGTCCGGCGAAGTTATTGAAGAGCAGGGCCATATGTGGATTGGAGTGGATATATCACCAGCAATGCTAAGTGAGCCTGAAAGTGGAAGAAAATTTTTTGTCAAACCGAAGACTATTCTTGATGTAAGATATTGCCAGGGAGCGCGAAGTCGAGGGAGATTTGATTCTTGGTGACCTTGGAGAAGGACTGTGTTTCCGTGCCGGTGTATTTGACGGAGCAATCAGTGTTTCGGCATTGCAATGGCTGTGCAATGCAGATAAGAATGATCACAAGCCACACATCGCCGACGAGCGAAAGAAGAGCAGCAACATGTCGTCAGACCAGTCAAAGCGCGACAACAATGGAAGTTACTTGACGTATACATAAGGTAAAGTAGTTTCTTTGGGGGTTCTGGCATTTTTTCAAGGTTACTATCTGATTCGCCGATGTTAATATTTCAGGCCCGAGGTGCACGTGCAGTTTTCCAGTTTTATCCCGAAAATTCTGCTCAAATTGAACTCATCACAGCGCAGTCTATGAAAGCGGGGTTTTCTGGGGGCCTTGTTGTGGATTATCCCCACAGTTCAAAGGCGAAAAAGTTCTTTCTGGTTCTAATGACCGGGGGCCCGCAACAGCTTCCTAAAGCTCTCGGAGATGCGGAGACCGCTGAAGTAGCGAAAGCAAAATTTACCACGAAAAGGTGCGTGTCCTGGCCATTGTACTCGCGAAGTGAGAAACTCAATTTAACCCTTAATTAAATTTCTTAATCGCAGAGAAAAGATGCGAGGACTGCGCCAAGGAAAATCCGTGAAAGGAAGCAAATCGTGGATAATGCAGAAGAAGGAGCGCAGAAGACTTCAAGGGAAGGAAGTGAAAGCGGATTCGAAATACTCGGCCCGAAAGCGTCCCGGGCATTTTTAATGCAGTGATTCGTGTTATAAATGATTTTTTTCAGTTCAATCCGAAACAGAGAACACCCTCTTTGATGCCATATTCCATCTTCGTTCTACAGGAAGCAACAATATTTTATTAAGTGCTTTTTTTTGTGTGTGAAGGAAGTTTCAGCTAGTCAGAAGATCTCGGGGTGTTCTGGTAAGTTTTAATTGTCCTTAAGCTCCGAAATTTTTCACAGAAAAGTTTTTTTTCCCTCAAGATTGGCTCTGTCCTGTGAATGGATAGTTCCCTGGTTCGAGACGAAATCCTTGTGCAAGCACATAATAGGACAGGAGTTTTTATGCAGTACTTATAAGGTGGGTGAAGTAAGAAATTATGTTTCTTAGCTACGTGAAGATCATTTCAGGTTTTTTTTATGCCAAGCTTATGTGTCATTCTAATTTAGATCTCTGTGAATCTTTCAGGTGTTGTTGCGTTCGAATGTTTCGGTTCTGTCATGCCTGAAGAGCAAGTTTCGGATTTTTTAGACGATGCTTCAAGTATCCCTGGTAAGACTTCTTCGAAAATTCATTATTCGGATTAATTTTTAAATACGAACTTTTCGTAGAATCTGGAGCGGTCTTGACATTTGGACGCAGTCTGTTCGGTAATGATCAAGAACCTGGGAAATTTTGGATCCGCAATGATGCAATCATTGGCATATCTTGTGGGGATCAATTCACCGTGGTTGTTGCAGGTATTTGCGCAAATTTAATTATTATACAGTACATAAATATTTTTTTTAATTTGCCGGAGTGAAGGATGCGCTTTGTTATATTTTTGTCAATTCCATTGTGGTGCTTGCAGCGTCGGGGCGCGTGTTCACGTTTGGAAGTAATAATCATGGAGAGCTTGGCCTGGGACACAGGAAAACTGTCAACAAACCGTCGTGTATCAAAAGTGAGTTTTTGTGATTATGAGGACGTGATCCCTGATTGATATTGTTATTATTCTCGGAGCAGGTTTGAAACCCCGGAAAATTGTGCTGTCTGCTGGTGGTCGAGCCCATACGATTCTTGCTACTGGTTAGTTGCATTTCCTGTTTAAAAATGTATTCTATTTATTTCTGCACTTTCACATTTCTCTTCCTGTCTTGAAGTCGCAGTCAATGTTGAAGAATGAAAAACTGCAGGTTCGCATGTTCCGGGGTATTTCGACTTCTCGAGTTTCATGTAATATTGGAAAAATGCCAATTATGAGCCCTTCTCGGTTTTATTTTATGTCGTGTCCTTCCTCTGACAATTTTTTTCGTCAGTGCTGCTTTTAGGTGCCGCGCGGATGTAATTTTATTCAGTTTACTTCAGGTTGGATTTTAGGTGTTTCGTAAACTTGCGTGTTTGGGTCCTTATATTGTACTTTTAGTTGAGTTGAATTAGTCTGGGTCAACCTTCAGACAACATTCGCAAAGAGGAAAAGTTGGGATAAAACAGAAGAATGTCGTTCTAATTTTGTACACGACCTTTCGCTCGTATGACTCTTCCTGAGGACTTATTTTTTGAGTTGATCAATCACTTCGTTTTCAGAGTCGGGACTACTGTTCAGTAGTGGATTGAATAGTGATGGCCAGCTTGGCATTGGGACTGACGAAGATTCATTCGAACCAGTTCCATTCCAACTCCTTGAAGATATTCTTGTCCCACTGAAACAACTTGCGGCAGGAGCTCATCACTCTGTTGCTCTTACAGGTAATTACTTTGTTACAGGTGAAGGACCGATAAGTCCAGCCGAAGAATGTTGAATAATTCTGACTGCAGAATTTTAAAACAATTATAAAATTTTTCATTGGTGTCGTTTTTGACAGACTTCAGTGAATTATTTACGCCAATTTTTAAAAATATCAATCCTCTGCCGAATATAAGTGGACTCTCTCCTCAAAGAAATTCAAGGGACCAAAAAAAAATCGTTGCAGAGAACTCTATGAAAACAATTTTTCGCTGTACAGAGAGTATCATTTTAGAGAATTCACTCGTAGTAAGAATGAAATGTTTGACAACTATTTTCGTTAGGAAAGGAAATCTTCGAAAGGAATCAAGAGTCGGTTCCTGAATTTTCATAGCAAGATGAACTATCTCCTGAAGTTGGTTATCTGTTGTAAGTCGTGTAACCACGTGTTTATTTCTCAGTCGATGGACGGGTTTTTGGTTGGGGATCTAATGTCGAAGGTCAGCTTGGTATTCAGGAGCAATGCATCAACAAACCCCATTTGATCGCTGAGAACGTCGAGAAGATAGCGTGTGGTTACTATCATACAGCATTGATCAAAAGTGAGTGACTGTCAATTCTTTTAAAAATGTTATCCATCACCTGTAAGTGGAATAATTTTAGGGCAGTGTCGTTGTCCGCGTATTCTAGATTATTTCTGCATCTCTGAAACAAAAGAAGGGAAATAACAATTGCATTTTCTAGCTGTATGCGAAATATTCACCCGAATCCCATATTAACATAAATTTAACGTACTGTAATTTTGAAAAGTCGAGCGAACTCGCGAAATTTTTCTGTTTCAACCCGGGATTCTTTAATGATTTAAGGGTTCAAAGCCCATCTTCGTACACGAATTGTAGTTCATTGGAATCGTGACGTTTAAGCTCATCCTGTGATCAACTGATTTACTCATATTCCCCTTATCTGATGTGTGATCAGGTGATGGGATAGTTTACGTGCTGGGCATTACAGAAAATGCGCAGTTGAATGAGAGCAACTCTTCCGGAGGAGACGGAAAACGACATGTTATGCTTCCGGATGAAGAACGAGCAGTGGATGTGTCTTGTGGCGGGAGCCACACGATCATCCTCACGGCAACTGGCCGTGTGTTCGGCTTCGGTGACAATGAACGCGGACAACTCGGCTTGGACAAGGTCGTCAGCAGCTGTCCAGACCCTGCCGAAATCCTTGGTCTGACTGATCAGAAAGTTGTGCAGATTTCCTGTGGTGAACGCCATTCGGCTGCGATCACGAGTGAGATACCGATATATTGTCTTTTATGCATCTGAACGAACGTCGTGTTGGTATTAATTCCCGCTAAAATTTAAATTTTAAATGTTCGTTTATTTACTAGAGATTAAAATGGCTGAATCGAAACGCCGGAAAGATTATTGGCAATGGATTGAAAATTATTCTAATCGCTGAAGTACTGTTCTAAATTGCAACGCTGTACACATTTTGTTCACGTTGAAGTTTTTTTAAATGAAGATTTTTATGTGTACTGTGCGTGCTTTATAACAGTAAATGGCCAACTGTTCACATGGGGGGACCGGGGTTACGGAAAGCTGTGTGAGGAAAATGTTAGCTTGACTTCCGGAAGCACTGCAGATGGACCGGATTTCTTCGTCGGCCCGGTTCGTCTTGCTTGGCTGGAACCTCTCTCCATTGTGAAGGTGAAATATGAAGTTTGTGACTCTCATATTTTTCGAATTCTTTATAAAAATCTTCATGTCTTCATTGCGTACGAAGCTAACCCAATGCTATAAAAAAGTTTGGGTTTGTTTTTCTTTTAACACTTGGACTTTTTTTTTTATTTATGGAAGGGGAGGAAAATCCGTGTGGCGTGATAAAATAAAATAATGAAGCCTGTGAGAAAATTTGGAAAGAATTGTGTTGAAGTAAACTTTTTAGTCAAAGGCTAATACTATACATATGTTCACTGTACATTCCACCTGTCGAAATCCTTGTACAGTGAAGTTTTAGTACAACAGAGTACCTTTTTAGTTCAACACAGATCCCTGGAACTTTGAAAAATGCGTTTTACATTTTATGAAAAAACCGTAATAATTGAAATAGTTTTCCTGGTACCAGGTGGACTCTTCAACAAAATTCAAGAGGACAAACAAATTTATTTATCGGAAGAATTTCGTTGTATTGAACCTCTATGACATTGGGAGAGAATCCTGTGGGGCCTAAAAATTCGCTATACTGAGAAAATCAAAGTAGACAAGATCCATGTAGAGATTCAACTTGTATACCATACTCGAGTCGGGGGTTTTCTCCCAGTTTGGTTGGAGAAACTATATCGGGCTCTTTTTTCAACAATTCTAATTCTGTGTGTGTAATTTTGCATTTTGCAGGTTTCTTGTGGGGGTATGCACACAATTTTGCTTGCCAAGACGAGGGTTCAATCAAACGCGGTTGTTGCTGATGAAAGTTCGGAAGTGAAAGAAGAGGTTGCCGATGCGGTTCGTTGAATTTACGTCATTTCTATTTATGTATTTGAGAAATATTTTTCAAAATTATTGTGTGTGATTCAGTCCGCATGGACGAAACCAGTGCGCTCAACTTATTTCTATTCTCCTGATTTCAGGCATCTGCTCTACCGTCTCACATTACATCGGTTGAATCTCCACCGACGAACTTGGATGTTTCTGAATCGAAATCTTCGATCACAATAAACGACGTGCTTTCATCGTCTGTTGATATTGCAGCAGAAACGAATAGTGACGTGAAGATGCTGGACGAAAATCTGGACGGCAAGGTAACAAACGGAAAGCAGAAATCTGTCAAAAAGAAATCCAATGTCTGCCTTTTACTGTGAATCGTACTGAAAATAATCTTGCCAAGCCTTAATCTTGGAGCGTTTCAAGAATGCGAGGGTTGTCTGGTTTCTGCGCGAAATCGGGCGAGAAAACTAACGACCTTTGCCCCTTTTTTATTGATCACATTATGTCAACACTGATATTGACGGATTCCGCGAATTCCAATTTTCTTCGCATTTTTGGTCTTGAACTTCGCTCCATTGAACTTTCCTAAATATTAATCTGTTGTAATTCAGGTGCGTCTCTGGATGAAGTTTAGAATAATATTTTAGACGCTTGCACTGAGACCTCTAATTAAATTCGAGATGAATCAGATGGTCTTTCGCACATGGGTACTGGTGACCAATTTCTTCCCCATCATCCTTAGTCACCAAATTATTTGTTCGGAAAAATTTAAAGACAAATGGGCGAAGGTCGTGGAAATCAGACAGCCTCGTTGTTTTTCGAAGTATCCTCAAGTATCGTTCTTTTTTGCGGTACCGCGTTTGTGCGTCTAGTCAACATATTTCTGATACTCCTAGAATTTTTTTTTCCAAAGGAGGAGTTCGATTTTCGGGAATAAATTGTGAGAAAATTAGACAATATTGCCAAAGTTTGTCTTCGGGAATCTTGCGGGCAACTGTGTACAAAGCGCACAAAATTTTACGCTGCTGCTACGAGCTTTTGACGAAATTTTTTACGTTCCATCCGAGGTCTCAAAATGGTGACAGTATTCCGTCCATTTTGTAACGCAACGAAATCCTAGTCGCGATCGTGTTGTGTTCCGAGAAAATATTCTCTGCGTGCAAGTCTGTGTTTGTTCAACTGCATCTCGTGAAAGAAATGAAGAAAAGCGTTCTGTGGAAAAACGTGGGAGATTTTCTGAGTCGTTTCAATGTTTTTATTCGTGGTAAAAGCAAACAGTCCATTGTTTTTCAGGAAGCTTTTTTCTCTTGACGTGCGATGGAAGAGCTGAATGATGAAGAGTTGCCGAAAGGCGAGGAAACCGTGGATGAGTTGAAATACCGTGGTCTTCATCGCATGAAACGGGCGCTTAAACAAGATGGGGTTATGGAGGAAATTGTGAAACATCTGATAGATTCTTTGTGAGTGATTTTTATTTATTTTTATTCTGGCAAGACGTAGGTGGACAAATCGTTCTTCCCAGTTTTGCAGCCTTTCATATGTTATTGAAACGGTTGGAGTCTCCATAATTTTGTCTAAAGCGAAATGCTCCATTTAACGACATTTTGGCTTGTTGATCAGAAGCCCGCTTTTTTGCGAAAATATTTGTTTAATTCGCGAACGTCATTTTAGAGAATATCCACGCCTGTTCCGTCTGCGTGATTTTAGAATTCCGCACAGTATTGACCTTAATTTCGGTCTAACAGGTCACGGACTGAGCCTCGTCTGGCCACGAATATTGACCTATGGAGGAAGACTTTTTTCCGGTGAGTCATGGTGATCATATTTTGACCAATCGGAGATGTTTCATTCCTTTTTCTATCCCTAGAAATGACAAGAATCCTGACGTTGAGAAATTCCTGTTGTATCTAGGAAGGAAGAAGTACACCGTAGCCATGCTAAAAGATGCCTGTGAGGACTTACACCTGCACGATGTGCTTTTGTGGCTGAAAAAAACCCGTATGTTTGGTCCCTGAGAGATGAATATTTTATTTGGCTAATGAAAATGTGTCAATTCAATCCACAGAGACGTGTTCTATCCACCTTCTGGAAGGACTCCTTTAACAAGACAAACGCCCACTCCTCGACTTTAACTACACGCAACGGTGTCCTAAAGGCTACTAACTTATAGTTACCGAATTCCTTCCTCTTATAAACTTCCTATTATTGTCTGCTGTTCTTCGTTCCGGTTCTGTTGGGTAGGTTTGATGATATGCACGCTTATATCTTTTTTTGTGGTACCGGAAGGTTTAGTTTTTGCTTGATATATTTCACTCTAGGATTCTTTGAAGAATGAAAATTGGATCAATTTTCAGTATACTCTCCATCGTTTGATCCGGAAATTTTTTTTGAATTGAATCTAGAGAAAACTCGGCATAATTCTGAGAAGCTGAAAATTGGAAATTGTTGATCAAATTTTTATAATAATCGTCTCAATACCTCTCTTGTGCTTCAATATCTGAATCTACGTTTTTTACTGTGTGTCGTTGATCTCGATCAGGGTTGATTTATTTTGTGATCAAGAAAAGGATTTGTGGCGAAGCGGATTTGGTTATTCACAGAGACTCCATCTCTATTTTTGCGTGAAAAACGTGAAAATCTGTGAATGAGGGTTTTTTTAAATCTGAAAATGTTCCAAAGATAGGAGAAGAAAAATCATTCATTTGATGTGGCAAAAGAAATTCAAGTATGGACTGCGCAGGAACGAAATTGGTTGGTCGCCTTTTCTTTCGTAGCAACTTGTCCAACGGACTTTAGCAAGCAAGTTTCAACATTTACTCCGCTACCAAGACACGCACTTTAAAAAGAAATAAAACTTGCTATGACATCTTCATTTAAAAGGAAGTTAAAGTCCGGCTTGCTACGACCACGATATCACTGCGTTTTCTTTGTCGCACCGGCAAAGTTGCCGCTATGGTAATAAGTGCTTCAGTTCAGGTTTCAAACGCAGCACGCTCAGAACGGTCCTTACGGCTCTTAGAACCTTCAGAGGCAACTTTAACCTCCCTTCTTTGTTTCTGTTGATCTTCGTGATAATGTCGGTGTTCTTAAAGCAAGGATCGGAGAATCAGTGCGGTTATCATGTGTTTATTTTGCGTGGCCCGAGGCTGAAGTGGTTTGGTTCAGAAATGACTCGAGGGCCGGGCGAGGAGCTATTCTCGAGGTGGGTTTCTTCCTTCATCATTTTTATAAAATCTGCGTTTGTATTTTAGCCCAGAATTGTACAATATTTTGCGTTAAGAAACTGTTGGGGAAAGAAACTTTAGGAGGGTAAGCATCAAAAACTTTGCACACTTTAATAAAAGCCTTTTAAAGCCTCACGCCCTTTAACTCGTAAAAATTTTACCTTAATGCACTACTATTGACCATGGGACATGAACCACAAGCATATGAAGATCAATTCGTTTATATCGCCATATCGGACATTTCTGTTGCGAGAGCAAAGTTTTAGATTGGTTTTTAATTATCTAATGATTTTGGATAGTGGATTTTGAGTTCATTCGCGTATTGTATCAAATACAGGTGGACTCTCTCTTCAACGAAATTCAAGGGACCAGGAATAAAAAATCGTTTTACGAAGAATTTCGTTGTAGAGAACCCCTATAACACGGGGCGAGAACCCTACGGGGCAGAAAAATTCGTTATACTGAGCAAATCGTTGTTGACAACAATTTTTTAAAAAGAGATTACGTGTATACGTTTTTAATGGTACAGTACTTATTACAGTATCAGCTTCGAAATTTTGCGTACTGTGTGGAAATGTACGTTGATATGGTACTGTAAATTTATAAGATTGTTGTAAACTTAGAGAAAATGCGGATTGATTTCTAAAATGTTTCTCCATATCAATGAAAAACGATTTACAACCAGCTGCGGAATTTTGCTCGTACCGTCATAAATTTAAGAATGTTCAATTTCATGAAAGAATTTAAATTTGGTAAAAATTGAGTGACCATTCATATACTTCATATGTGCAGCACAGAGGGCACGTCAAATACTGTAGTCCAATACAAGTTTATAAGGAGATACAATTTTCAAAATACTGTAATGTATTTCAGATTAGCGAGCATAAAAAAAAATGTTGTACTTTTCAAATTTTAATTCCTGTGTTTTTTTCCCAGTATGAGGCCAAAGTTGCGGGTGAGCCTTGGTTTGTGCACTGCGAAGTGCGAAATTCTGTGGGATCCGTGCAATCAACGTGTCTTTCGGTGAGTGCATTCAGTACTTATCCTTTGCGTGGTTTTTATCGATTAATTAATTAATATGTGGATTGGTCGTGTATTTCGTGGTGTTGGTACGATTGCATGAAAATAATGTGCACGGTGTTGGTTTCAGATTGATGTATCAGATCCCCTGCGATCACTGTCACCATTTATGGGTTAGTCAGAAATATTCTATTTATCTCTACTGTCGTATTCCGCATGTCCGTACTGTACATTATTACTTGAAGTTGGTTTTTGCTGACATCATTTCCATACTGACGCGAAAATACGTTATAATTTAGGGAAACAAATCTGCATGCTTTTTGTAGTCAATGAATTGATTCACACGCGAAATGCTAAGAGTCCCATAATTTTTTAAATACTCAAATTAAAATGTATCATGGACTCTGTGACGATTTTTCTACTGGTGAAGTTGGAGTAAGCCTGATCTGCTCTAATTTTAGAGAACGGAGAATGCGGAGGGTAAAAGTGAGAAGCCTTTCTCAAGTTTCCCCTCTAGCTCTTTTTAGAAATTTATAGTGGTTTTATAAATTGCTTTGAGAGTTGATTTTAAATTTGAAAGAGCACAGGACTTCATTTGCAGTTTAAAATGGCAATACAGTTGACCCTTGGTTAAGAAATCTAATTGGTTTCATACAAACGTTTGTCAACTCAATGAATCCAATTTTCCCTCAGTCTTCTATGGTGAACTAATCAATCTGTTCCTTCTACCCAAAAATAAATTTGAAATTTTATATAGTTGATGATCCTTTGCTATAAAGAAGGAACATTCAAGACATGTCTTCGATAACTGAAAGACTATTTACGTCATTTTCGTGCCGACAGAAAACATTCTTCACGACAAACACCTACTGGGTTTTCGTGTCAAGACTCGTGTACCAGTCAGTTTACCACAAAAGGTACAAAGAGCAAAAAGATGAACGACAAAGAAGCACTTGGATCATGTTCAATATCAGGAGTAAAATTGAAAAACACGCAATTACTCATTTAAAGTACCAAGAGTCAAATTTGCATTTAAATGCAAAATTTTCTTGCATTTAAGTTTGTTAAGCAAACTTTGGTTCATGTACTGAAAAAAGTTTTGTTGGAAGAAAGGTTTTGAACCAAATTTTGGTTTTTTGACTGAGGGAGTTTTTCCAGAAAGCAAGAGTTTGTCAACTGGGGCTCTGGTGTACTGTACTTTGTGTTTGTGGAAATCCTGGCCTTGTCTGTGAAAAATGGTTTATGTTCAAGTCCACTTTGTAAATTATTTTTTGTTGTTGCATGTTTTAAAGTAGGGAAACTGCAACTTGAATTCCACTGTATATATTTTTTGATAGAAAAGCCAAATTATGAAAGTACCATTTTGGACAGATGTTGCCTCAATATAAGCTAGTGTCAAGCTGGATTGGAAGAGTAGAAGTGCATAAATGAAAGACAATAATGAGCCGGGACAGGGGCCAGAATTCCTGGGTTAAGAGTAAGATATATTTCACAAGGAATTACAAATACTCAGCAAACTCTTGCTTCAACTGAATAACTGCAATATTATCTGATGATATTTGTCTCTGCACTTGACTAGCTTAACATTTAATACCGTATTTAGCCTTCACAAAGCTTTTTCATCCCTTCATAAGGTTTATCATTCAAATTTAAGGTTGAGGATAAAACTCTAGAAGATATCAAGGAAAATACATCAGTGATAGCCTGCTTGCCTAACAAGTACCTCTTGAAATGGATGGTGCTTAATATTGTCTTGAAATAAATTTTTACTGGAAAAAAAATCTTGAGTACAAAGCGTTTTGATGGAGATTTTCGACATTTTTGCAGGCAGCGTGAAGATTGCTGTGATTGTGGAAAACTATTCCTATTCTGCGGAAACTTCGAAAGGGTGTGGCACTGAAGTCAAAGCGTTGAAACAGGCGAAAAAGGAAATGACCAGTCTGATATCTGGCTGGGAGTCTGTGGGATTCGTGGTTCTATCCTTCGTGAAATTACTGGCCTCGGAGATACAAGTTCTTGCGAGTATGCTCTCGGCTTTGCTTCCATCTGGCGCCTATGGTAAGCTGGTCAATGGTTAGCTGGAGAATTCGAATGAAAATCGACCTGATACAATCTAGTATTGTATTAAGGTTCTCTGTACTGCGAATGGTCAAGCAGGTTAATTTTTACCATGTTTTTATGAACTCACTTTCTTGTCTGTTTGTTTGTCCGGATCAAATTTTGCAACTCAAATTTCACTCACTTCCCGACTAGCTAGCAAGCTGAAACTTTCAGGATAGCTTAAAAACTGATGACAATGCAATCTTTTGTGAAAAGAATAATTTTTACCACGTTTTTATGAACTCACTTTCTTGTCTGTCTGTTTGTCCGGATCAAATTTTGAAACTCAAATTTCACTCACTTCCCGACTAGCTATCAAGCTGAAACTTTCAGGATAGCCTAGAAACTGATGACAATGCAATC
>CAJPEX010001602.1:0-53885 GCA_905338405.1 Notodromas monacha
TTGCTGACTTCTGCAAAATCTACAGTTCACCTTGTTGGTCCAATGGCTGGTGCACTTCAGAATGTTCAGATCATCAAAAATCAGAAGGGTAGTCAAATTGCATACTACAATGGCTATTTAGAAGAAAAAGACATGGAGAGCATCAGTGACAGTGAGGAGGAGGCATCAGAAGGCAACATTGAAGATGATTTTTAAACAGTCCTTTTGAGGACTAATGAAACCAAACAGCCCTTCTCAGGGCCACAAAACACTATCATAAAACTTGCATCCAATTATAAAAAAGTGGTGGGGGGGATTTTGACCCAGGGGAGTTTTTGGCAGGGGGGGCTTTTGGTTGGGCACCAAGTGAATAAACCATTTTTTCACTTGGCAATACAGGTGGCACCCATGCACAAGATTTTAGCATTGAGATTTTACAATACAGTTGGTATCTTGCAATTTGACCTTCTGCAATTCAACCATCCCACAATTTGATGGTCAAATTTGCAGGTAGATTGATTTGCAATTTAACCCTCAGACGGCAAAGGGTTCCTTTGAATTGCGCAGCTAAGTCGGGATTTTCTCAGGTGGTCTCCTGTTTCATTTTTCTTGAAGGCCACAAAAGCCAAGCCAGGTCACCTAGGGCAAAGTTGGACTTTGTCCGCAAAAAAAAAGTGCTGCTAATAATTCTGGAAGTCAGACTTTTTCTGCTAATCTTTGTCTGCCTCTAAATAAGAATCCTCCACCTGGTGCCGAGAATGAAGTTGGGTTGCAAATCTGAGAAGAATGCAACTAATCCAGAGAGAGAGGCTAAAAAAAAGGCTCAACCTTGGTGATGCATTTTTTTTGGGGCAAAATTTTTGTGTGGATTTTGAAAAATACACTGGGATTTTGCCAGATTTTGCCCTGCGTGAACTGTTACTATTTTTTTAAAACCTGTCCTCACAGACACAGATTTAGCAAAAAAATCCAACGTTGCCGCCCAAGGGTTAACCCCTGCCCTGCAATTTGACCTGCTTTTCCCTTTTTTCACAGTCCTATACTTCAATTTTGAATTTGATGGAGTGTCTCACCATTTTACCAAATTGCAATTTGACCCTAGTTTGGCAATAGATTAGGGTTGCATTGTCAAATTGCAAGACACTCCATCAAATTCAAATTATAAATACAAAATCTGAAAAAATGGAAAACAAAGGTCAAATTGCAGGCAAGGGTTGAATTGCAAGTCAACCTCCCTGCAAATTCGACCGTCAAATTGAAGGATGGTTTAATTGCAGGAGGTCAAATTTCAAGGTACCACCTGTACTGTATTTATTTTTTCATGAAATGTATCCTACTAAAACATCAAGGGATTTCTAACCTTTACGGCTTTTGGCCGAATGTGCACGCGACAAAGCTCAATCAACTGCTCCATCATACGCTTTTCATCGTCCGTGTACATCCACATGGGATCGAATTCGAACCCCAGCCCCCAGTACTTGCTCGCCGGACCCCATGTTTTATTGCCCACCTTGGCAACAACAGAAACCCCATCCTTCATCCCTTCATCCTCATCTTCGGCCATGCTGGTTCTTCCTATACTGAGCCCACGTGCAGGAAAATGGCGGGTGGCATTAAGTGAAAACTTTATTCGAAGACCTATAATGACTTCATTTGCGTGACTCAAGTTATACCACTGATGTAAACACGAGTGGATTAAGGGGGAGTAAAAGGAGGGAACATATTCTTTCACAAGGATTTAGCTGAGACGCATTTTTTGTGTGTGCGGCAGATGGCGGATTCGGTTAGTCCGAACTACATAAACGCCGTCGGATATTTCTTGCGCCTCATTGCTCTTCAAGCTGGTTAACCGTTAAGCCTCTCTTTTCATTTTTTATTGGTTTGGTTTTGTGACAATTTTGAAAGAACCTTTCCGTTATCCAAAAGAAAATTTCCCACCCCATCCGCAAAATGTGAAAAAGGTGACCGTTTATCCCACCGAGTGGAAACGATCAGATGATTGGTCTACTCATGATTTTATTGCCCACTGTTTTGGGACCCTAAATATTTCGCGATTTTTCTGTGAGAACTTTAGCTTAAGAAAAATTGTTTGCACTACACGAACTAGCACTTGAGCTGTCATAAAATGTGGTTCACTTGAAAATTTCAATTATTGTAGTTAACTCGCGTCGTCAGACTATATATTTTTACAAAGTTTTTTTCTCAAGCTTCTGGGGGAGAGTAAGTGATCTTAATATTATTCTGAAAGCATCAAACATTCTAAAGACACAAAACTCGTTTAATCCTTATGAAAGAAAATTAAATTTATTAGTTTCAAAGAATAAATAGTTGGCAATATATTGTACTCCTGATGCAAATGGACTGCTGGGAAAGTTGGTGAATTTTAATGGCTCTTCTTTGAATATTCGTTACACTTCATATTTGTTTCTAAAATTCCTTTCACAATAATAACGTAAACTTCAAATTCAGATTCCTGCTTCATGATGAAGTGCCTTAGTAATTCCGCAAATTTCCCGAGTGCATTTCCCAAAACGAGTTGCTTTTGAGTGAATATATTCATCTTCCAACTATACGAGGGTTCTAACAAAAGTTCTTGGAGTAGCAACGAAAATGGCATACAATTGAGCTGAAAAAAATTTATTCTATGGAGAAAACATATTCTTTGGCACAAAAAAAATATCAGCCCTGTTTGAAAAATTCTTTTGAATTATTTTCATAATTCACCCTGGCAGAGTTTTGCTTTCCACTCAAAAGATGAGGCGCCCTTTTTGTTGTTGTAGCCCAGCTTTCCCCTCAGAATTTTTGAAATCAGCTTGGCATTCTTTCTAAGAGTTACCTCCAGGTCATTCAAGGCAATTCCGCCATTTTCATCAAAAGCAGCCTTCACAGCCGCCACATTGGCCGCAACTTTGGCGGCTGTCAATGAAAATGGCGGAATTAATATAATGTAGTAAGGAGTATTTTGTCCATAAAACGCCAATTGAAAATTATATAATGTAAGCCCAAGGGAAAATGAGACTCGACTTAGGGACACTCTTGATGCACAAATTACGTCCGCATCTCGGGGTTTCACTATCCATAATTTTTTTTTACGAATGAGGGAGGTAATTAAAAAAGAAGAGAAATGAAAAACGAAACGTGGGAACGTTCAAAAAGCCCCGGGCTTGGTGCTGCTGCTGCTCTTGCTCTGGGTGCTGACAAGTCTTCGTGCACGTCAACCACGCATCAACAAGCCCAGCAGCAACCATGCAGCAGTCGCCCGCATGCACGAATAACGCGTTTTTACGCACAGCGTCGACAGCCCGGCCGCTGATTCTTTCTCCCCATCCTGCACTAGTTATCGCTAATTGCCTTTCATCGCGCCATTAACGACCGCGAGGGCTCGTTATCGGTCCCCCCAATTCCCTCCCATTATTCGCTTTCTATACAGAGGGTAAACGGGGAGGTCCATAAGTTGCAAAGCATTCGATGGTTGAAGTACAGTCTTGGTTATAGAGCACCACACACACACACACACAGACGTTTCCAAAGGTTGAAAGTGGGAACGGCTCGATTTTTTTTTCTTTGAGCTCAACCTAACCTTGATCAATAGATATCAAGACACTTTCAAACGAAGTTTGAATCGAATTAAATGACCCAGACCCAACTAAATTGACGAAGTATCTTGAAACCGCCTGAATTACTCGTCTTGAAGCAGCCCAGAATCAACCAAATCAATCGAATCCAAGTTCAACTATCCTAAATTTGAATCGAACTAAAGGACTGAAATATTGTAAACCTAACTTGGACTCGCTTATCTTGAATCAACCTAAAATAACCTGTCTTGAACCAGCCCAAATCAAAGTCAAGTTTAACTAACTTAGTCGAACTTGGGAAGAACCTCTCGAAGAAAGTCTCGCTTTTCCAAAATTAAATCAACATATCTTAACATTTTTTTTTGATGGAACAAGACTGTAAACGCCTTTTAATTGTTCTTTCATGTTCACATTCTAGAGGCTAGAATTCCAGAAGTGCACCAGTGATAACCCATTTTTTCTTCGGAGAAAAAGCTTACGTGAAAATGGATTCAAAACATTTCCGAGTAAATTTTCATTTCAGCCCACTGGGGAATTTTTTTCAAAACTGCGGCTTCAATACTTGTGAAGAAAGGGCGACATAAGTCATCTCTTGCCAAGAACTTCCTCTAAGAACGGCCGAAGATGTTTTTGGTCACTTCGCATTTTTCGAAATCGCGTCTGTAATAAATTTCGAAGATGAACTCAATGATCGAGTTTTGAAGTTCCAAGCGGTTTCAAACATGCTAAAAAACTTCGAATACATAAATCAGCTTCCCTAATGAAAAAAAATTTGTTCGAAAGAAACTTACGAGTTTCTTCAAACTTTTGGACCTCACATCGCGTATATTGTTTATACTGTACGTATATATATATATAAATATATCTCTCTCTCCTTTCCCCCGTCTCCATCGCACTCGTTCCCGAATGGATCATTATTAATTGGATTTGCTGTAAACGGCGGTTGCCGCGTGCCCGGATAACATTCTTTACACACCCACATCCCTTGATATTCCAAGGGTGTCGCCAGCGAACGAAGGAATTAATGACCGATGTGGGAACTCTTTCAATCTGACGCAGTTCTGTGTCAAGTGCATACAACAGGAATTTTGCTTTCGCCACCAATTCAGGATCTGGTTTAGAACAGATCGCCTTTGACTCAGTAATAATAACCTTTACGAGCATTAATTTTTTCAAGAGTAACCCGCGCGATATTTAAAAAAAAAGCAGGAAAACATGTTTGAAAATTCCGCAAGACTCTTCTAAGATGTTGAATTCGCACGTTTCTTGTTTTTGTTTTTCAACAGAAAAATAAACGTTGAGTTTTTGATCAAAATACGCACGAATAAAATTTGTCAGTTGAAAAAATAATTATTTGAGGGAGGATTAATGCATCGAACAAACACGATACACTGAAAAAAAAATTTTTCATGGAATTCTCAATTAAGAGAATTCATCAAAGCGTGGTGTCAATGGCTCTAAATTTCACACGAAGTATTTTTAAAAGCCGAAATCACTTCCAGTTTCAAAGAAAATCAACATTTAGAACAGCATGTTTATTAAAAGCCTTCTTCTAACTCAGGAATACATTTCACGTGATGTTGACTGATCGTAAATCGGAATATATTTTTAAAAGAAATTCAAGGTGTAAATTATCGTATTATAAATCATGACACAATGCCCAAATTCTTGATTTCCGAAGTAAAAAAAAAAATGCTCAAAGCTAATATAAAGATGAAAAATGGGAAAATTGAATTTCCCCGTCACATCGAGATGCATAGGATGAAAGTTTCTCAAAATTGTATCAAGGACACATAACATATTTCGATGATTTAAAACGTGCAAAATAAAATACTTTCTAACGTATCAACGTTCGCCTGAAAATCGGATGCACGGGTTCAATTGAAATATTTTCTAATGATCTGGCGAACTGTAGCTAAGTCAGGAAGAGAAGGATACCCTAGTCAACGAAACAACGTCGTGGTAACTAAATTTTTTTCAACGGACCTGAAGTGAAGAGAGAAAAAAAGGGGGGGGGACCACGTGAACAAGTAAGCGAGAATAACGAGCACATTATCGCGAATCATGCTTCAACAGAAAGAAGCACGACACAAACTGTAACTCTAATCAACGATCTAACATACAAAAATTAAAGAGGATAATAAAAAAAAAAAGCAGGCAAGATTAGTACGGGGCAGATGGACTCACGGGTCGTCGGGCGTGAGGATCACGGGTTCCGACGTGAATTCGTAATCAAAGTTATCCCACGGCAACCCGTTACAGTCGCACAGCGGTTTGTAAGGCGGCTCTACCATCCGCCGGTCCAACTGTCGTGTCCCGAACCAACCCCCCCATACATAATCGCCCAGCAGAACACGCAGAGGTTAATGACTGACCCGGTTAATCACCATCAAAAGGAATCGCTCACACACACACACACAAAATGAACAATTGGGAAGTTCGATCATCACTCACAGGGCTTTCTCACTTCCCCTTCCCTTTAGATTTCGCCCGCCAACTTCTCTGAACAACAGAACGTGTGCATCGTGAGCATTGTGATTCATGAGATAGATGTCGTTCTTATCTTCCCCAAGTTAAATTTCACCGGTACATCCAACTACCGCATACAGTACGGAGACTCCATTTATCCCAAACAATAATTTGTTGCCACACCAAAGATATAACGAATAATCGGGTTACACTCATTAATTTTTAAAAACTACATTTTTTACATTTTTAGGAAGCGAATTAGCAGATAGAAACAAATATTATTTAACATGATACAACTGCATTTCCGAAAATTTAGCCGAAACGTGGGAATGAAGTTGAAATACAGTAGTTCAGTAAGTTGGCTGATCATTTTCCTATCAGGGAGTCAAAATTCGGGTAAAATCAACGGAACCCCGGAAAACTGAAGATCAGGCTATCTTCGGTTCCTCAAAAAGCATTCCATCGTTTTCTTTTCAACCTCCGGTAGGATACATGCTAACGCGATAAAAAGTCATTAGATTTCCCCATTAGGGTGCAAGGTGAAAGTGGCCCCAATCACGGTTAAGGTTAAGTGAAAGAACATCTTACTGTTGAACAGCATCCGGAGTCAATTTTGGAAAATCGAGAGCAAAACATTGATTGAAAATGAGATACGAACTATCACACTCCCGAGCTTTTTAAATAAGCTATTCTTAAACTGTGCATGCTATCGAGAAATGGAAGACATCGCGCAACAGGAACGCAAACTTGCTCGTATTAAAGCTTACAATTCATACAACAGGTGACGCTTCTCCACAAAACGACGGTCATTGACTGACTGTACCTTAGCACAAGACGACGGAACACTAATTTCCTGGAATAGATTCGCTAACTTCTATACTCAACATCACGAAAAAAAAAATTGAAAATCAATATTAAGGATAGTTTGGAGAATTTCAGAAAATCTTCACCTGATTTTTGATAGATTATAAATATTTCTACAAATAACATTTGAACGCCATTTGTGGCAAAAAGCAATATCATTTCAATTAATCATAGATGCACAATTTTGGCAGGGGAAATTTTTCAATACAGTATTACAGGTTAATTTTACTTGCATCCGCATGTCTTGAGTGATGATTGAACCAAATTCACAGTAATGTACAGTCAACCCTCATCAATCCAGTGCCACCCTCACTAGGGCCCACAAATTTCGCCCGAAGAAAGCCGAATTACCATATTCTAATACAATAGTATATGCAGTAAACAATACACTCCACCCATTTTCAGTGCCAAGAAATTGCCTTGGACCAACCGTGGCATTAATTCAAGGGTTGAATGTACAGTATTGGAAGGGAAATAAAAATGAAAGTTTTACTCACCAAGAACCAGTCGATTGTTTTGAAGAAAGGATGATGAACAATATCTGAGAAGCCGGTTTCGGGGTGACATCCCAACCGCTCAGCGGGATTCTTGTTTAGGAAGCCTTTAAGAATACTCGCAGCTTTCACGGACAAGGATCGGGGAATCCGAATTGTCTTCTCCAGAATCACTATCAGAAAAAAGAAGAAATCATAACTCATGAGCACTTCGAAAGAGAAAAACTGAGTACAAGACAACCTAAAAAAAAAAAAGTTCAGCGCCGCAATTTTGAATGAAGTTGCAAATGCATGCCTTGTTTTTTCCCCCGAAAGATAGTGAACAATGAAACTCGCCTTGAAAAAGGTAATCCTCGGTATTCTGGTCAGGATTCTCTGCTGCACCCATAATGTCGAAGGGGCTTCTTCCCGCCAGCATCTCGTACATTAAAACCCCCAGTGCCCACCAATCAACACTAAAAAATTGCAATGAAATCAAACCACATCAAGATTTAATGGGTAAGAAACGTGATCCCAAGAACCTCTAAAAATAAATTCCGGCATTTTTCAAAAACGTAAATACACTTAGCGAAGTACAGAATAGTTTTCTTTACTTCTATGCCTGAACTGGCTGAAATACTCGGCAGATGTCACCTGAATCACTAACGAGATTACTGACCAAACTTCGGTTAACCAAAAAAAAATTTCAGCGCAGTAGATACTTCTGTAGAAGTCTCTTACCTAAAGCCATATTCCTCGCCACGCAGAATTTCAGGTGCGATATAATTAGGAGTTCCGCAGAAAGTAGATGTGGTGTCACCCAGCCGGATACCTTCTTTACACATGCCATAATCAGTGAGCTTGATGTGTCCCTCGTGATCCAGAAGAACGTTGTCCAGTTTCAAGTCCCGATAAATTATCCCTGCGGATTTAAAAAATGATGTTTTAATACAATAATAATTTAAACATTCCTTTCATCGAAAAAATTCAGAAATACTGTACATGGAATTGATCGTTACGTAATTCGTTTCTCATCAAGCAATGGGTCACATGAGAAATACTTCAAGATGGATTTGCGCAAAGACAAAAAGTTATACACGAATTTTGTAAAAATTCTTCTGAGTGTCACCCGAAACTTGTAATTAGAGGTGAGCGGGCATCGGTGGATTAAATTTTCTTCATTACAGCACTAAACAAATATGCATCCATTTTTTACTGGTGAGGATAAGAAATCAACGATTTTACAAACCTCCTGGGAGATGCTGCAAAAATGTGGGTTTCAAGCAAAAACATGTGTTTGAGTGCCTTGGCGCCAAGACGCCTTTGACGTAACTTTCATCTGCCAATGAGAGGCCTCCAAGATTTTCTGATCCTTGATCAAGGAGACTTGATCAAGGAAAAGAAAACAAATCAATAAAAACCCTTTTTTATTCCATCCTCACCACCAGTCTGATTTGAGCTGTCAAGAAAGCAGTGCGTTTGTCCGAAGTTTACTGAGAGGTTTTTTGATGTAACTCCTAAAAATTCTGTCTTTGAAACTATTTTGATCTCTTGTCTAAAGACTTTTGTTGGAACATTCGAAATACAGTTTTCTCTTTAAAGTAGGAATTCTACCAAGAATTCCCGTCCGCAGTTCCGGGCTGAGTCTGCGTTTTAATCTTCCTAAAATCTTTTTGATCCACAGCCGTTTTTCATTTCTTGCTTGTGTTGCCGTGGCAGGAGCCCTCAACAACATGCGCTCATTTTATCTCACCCTGAGGCTCGTCTCTCATATATAAAAATTGGACGAACTCTGAAAGGTGCGCTCAAGAATCTAAGTTTCGTTCATTATTTTTTAAATATTTGATGTGACTTCGGAAAATCATGTCAATGGGTGCTGAGAGAGTATTTCCGCATTCTTCCAATTCACCTCGGTCGTGGAGGAAGTTGAGCGCGAGGCAAATCTCGGCGGCGTAAAACCTGGCGTGTTCTTCGGGCAGCCGCCGTTGACGCTGCATATGGAACATGAGATCTCCGCCGCGCACAAACTCGATCACAAAGAAGAGTCGCGAAGGCGTCTGGAAGCAAGAGTGCAGTCCGACAAGGAACGGGTGATTCGATGCAGTCTCGAACACGTGCTTCTCAGTCTGCACCCAGTCAATGTCCTCTTCGTCCGACACCAACTCCTTCTTTATCACCTGCAAGATTATTCCAATTATCGCACCGAAAAATCATATCGCCCAGAGCAGACGAAATCAACGAATTTTGAACAGAAAGTAGAACAATGAATTGCTCTCATTAAGAGACAATTTTGAATAACACGCTCACGTTTAGGTCACATGTACATCACTGTACTCCGATCGCGAATTTTGCGATTATAAACCGGTTCAAAGCCGACGAAATCACCGAATTTTTCACAGAAAGTAAAATAATGAATTTCTCTCATTGAAAGACAATTTTGAATGACAAGCTAATGTTCAGGTCACATTTACATCACTGCACTCTGATCGCGAATTTTGCGGTTATTACATTTACTCAAGCCTAACTAGACAATTTTTTTCAACAAAATTGAATTTTAAAAATCAGGGGCGTCTCCGATTCGAAAATGAAGTTCATGATTGTTTCTCACAATGACAATATTCCGAATAAAAATACTGTTTAGGTATGTGATAAAACTTCATGCTGCAGTATTCAAGTAAAGTACACACATTTTCTCTCCTGGGGGAAAAATAAAGAGCTGACGTATCAAGTTTCGTTGAAAATGTGTTCAATGAGAGCAAGCTGGAAATTTGAATATAGAAAAATAAACGAACCGAAAATATTACAGTAATTGAAAAAAAATACTTAGTCTTTTCCAAGCAAAAACTGAAGTGGGCCCATAAAGAAAAAATCTATTTGAACTGATTCTTCAAGAAAACAGATTTTCACGAGGAAAACTCTTTGCAATTCCACAGGATTTAAAAAAATTTGCCCAGAAGGAAATTTAAATTTTACTCTGACATTCTCGACGAATTTATTTTGACAAACAGGAGGGTCATTCTATTGATTTCAAGTTTCTCCACGCATAGACATTTCTTGAGCACGAAAAAGCAAGATTTAAAAAAAATTCGACCGTTTAAGAGAACGAATTCTGTCAAGACTCGCAAATAATACCTTCATAGCATAAATCCGCTTGGTTTTCTTCAGTTCAACCATGAGCACCTTTGCGTAGCTGCCTCTGCCAATCACGCGGATCAAGTCAAAATCATCCAAACTGTACTGTTTCGCCCCTGTTCCTGGCTCCACACCTTCAAAACGAAATAAAGGATTAAAATCATTTTCACGAAACAAAATCAAAACTTGACATAGCTTTCAACACGCCAAAGAGAAACTTCCATAATCCATGGAACAACTGCATAAATTTTACTCGACCTCGGGGGAAAAAACATCAGATCGTTAGCCGTCAATGTGTTGAGAATCAATATGAATTTAATTAATGCGAGGAGGAAAAATTGCCAAGAATCTCGCCTTTGGCTCAGATCGCAAGACTTTGGCACAAATCCCGTCAGCAGACACATGGTCAGGCACAGAAAAGGGAAATGAAAAAGGGAAAAAAGAATCACATCATTCGCTTGAACACGATCATCCAACTAAACTTGGCTAAAACTAAGGCATCTTCAAGACTATCACATAAGAAAGGATATTAAGGACGATGAACAAAGAATGAATGCTCACGCCTTCGAGATTGAACCTGACGAGACCGATAGCGTCAAGGAATAGATAATTTCTGACCCTAAAAAACTGTTTTCCAACTCCAAAATAAAATTTCAGGAGAATGCAATGAATTTAAAAATAACTTCCTTTCAGCAAATTCGTCCCAATAAACAACAGTCCTGCTGTTTTTCCAAAAAGATTACTCAAGATATTAATGATTTTCAGAAATCCTTTTCACGGATTATTCACGGCATAAATTCAAAGAAGTATACGCCCTAAAGGTCCACGTAGTTCACTAATATTCAAATCACAATTAAGCTAAGTCTTCGGTAATTTTGAAAATTGCAAAAACGCACGAAAACCGCATTGTTTTGAAATTTTGGTGACCAGAGGAAACAAAGCATCTCGAATCTCGACTGAATGCCTAATTTTGCGATAATAATTTACCGATTTAAAAAAAAATTGAACAAAAAATAAATGAAAGTCTTATGCTCAGAAGCACCACTTCAACTGACCAAACTGAGTTTCTCATTCCCATGTCTCCGAAAGGCTGTCAGTTTAAATCGGAAAAAAGGAATCTCGGAAATAAATTACTGTACCACACACACACACCACATTCTCGACTGCTTTTGATAGATACTTAAGACTAGCTAAGACCCAGAGGAATCGACTCATAAGATCTATATAATTCATACGCAGTCGGGTTTGTCCCGAGGGACAAAAGACAGGAAAACCCATCTTCCACCCCCGTAAAGCCCGGAATTGATCGTCATCGCGCAATTGAGTGCTCGGCCATCCGAAAAGAAATTCCCTCCAGATAGTGGGGAAAATATAGTCCTTCGGATTCAAAACGATGCAGAGAAGACAGAAGAGCCTTCCAACGGTCTCTTCCGGCTAATGAAGAAACGCAACGGGCATGCAAAACTCATCGCGATGCATGACCCAGCTTATACATTTTTTATCTATTTATTCTATAGGTCTGGAAGAAGACAGAGAGACCATTCGAGGAACCCGAAAGCAATTACAGCTGCAATGTGGGCCACGCGTCAACCAGAGAAACAGCGAATTCCAGCCAGAAATCTTGTAATTCCTTTCACTTCCACCACGTCAAACATAGAGTCAGGGGAATGAACTACAGTAATTGTTTCGTCACGACGATACTATGATTAACTGACATTAATTTTATTATTCGAAACATTAAATTGGAACCTGGGAAATAATTCCCATCTGATGAAGTTGGGGACTGATTTGCAAGCATTGCAACAAATGCAGCATTCCGTGTCTTTATTTTGGCACAATCGCTGCATAAAATAAAAAGAGGGATTCCATGATATTTTCTCCATCGTTCCAGATGAAGAATCCTTGCTTGTGCATTTTAGCAATTTTAAAATATTGTACATTCTACAATATATTAGCCTTCCTAATCGTTTTTCTGTACATGCTATATGTAATTTTGAGATCAAAGCGTGAGAGCGTTATTTTGAAATCTTGTTGAATATATTTCCAGTCAAAACCTCGGTTGAGTGACGTGTTTCCATTTTCGGCCATTTTAAATTTCGTCACTGATATTTTTTGAATCCCATAAATGAGTTTTGAGATTTCTCTATATCGTACGAAAGTAACTTCACAGTTCACAATACGGGTCATTTCAGTGATCCTTAGCGTGAAGTGAAGAAAAAAAGCTGAAAGAGACTATGTTCAAGCACCTGACCGACAATTACAAATAAAATAATAAGTGTTGAGCAGTTGGAAAATAAAATTTCTTTAAATGCATTCAAAGTTGAATAGTTCATCAAAGGAAGTAAAACTAACATCAACCGAATTTAGCTTTTATTGAATAAAGTTGGAATGGAGTTCGAGAAGTTTCAAGATTTTAGCATGTCCTTAATTTGCAACATGGAAACGTCTCGAAAAACCAATTTTACCACACAAAAAATATCGAAATTTTCCGTACAATACTAAGGACTCCTTTGGACACCCGCGCAAAAAATTGTCTGCTGTTGACGACATTACTCAATTGACAAAAGACTTGGAATCTGAACAATGCAGAGCTGAATGGATGAGATCATTTCGCCGGATAATTGTTTTCATCAATCCCGCGAGACAAAGACAAAGCTGGATGATTATTCCTCCTTCCTTCCTTATTCAACCGCACAATTTATTACTCGGGAAAGTCAAAATTGGAAATTTGATATTCTTCTTGTCGGTGAATCCGAATCCCTGACAGAGCCAGGCAGCCCACCATTCCTTTGAAGTTATCCTCGGATCGTTCTCAAAAGGCTTCGCCGATTCATCCCACGAAACCTGGCATACGGGGTATTCCAGAACCAATTTCAAAGTCTAGAATCTTGCCAGCATGCAAATGGTGGAAGTTTTTGCGGAGAGCTTATCACCAAGGAGAGGAAACGCCACAAGACCATGCCAATGTTCTCAGACGAGGACTTTTCGGCATGAGGAAAGACAAAGAAGAGAAGAAAAAGAGAGAGAGAAAAACGAACACGAAACTCCGGGTCGGAACTTTCAGCTATCCTCGACCTCGAACGAGGGCAAATTTGGAAAAGTTCCGAGCTCGATTGCACAGTTGAACGGAAGTTTAAACTTTTGCCAGGCTCTAGTTTCTTCGCTGGGGATACTATTATGCCATTATTTTCCATTGATCTGATCCTCGCGGTATTTTATTTGAGCGGCTCTATAGTTGAAATTGAAGATCAAATCTGAAAAAGGCAATAAGCATTTACAAAGCTGCTTCTTCGTCCGAAAAATCACCGGTGCGCCATGGGAAACCGTGAACACAAGTAATTTCAATAATGTAGAAATTATGTATATCGTAGAATTACTGTATCCTCCCGTTCTAAAAAAATCAGTAACCACGAGTCATACAATTATAAAATGATTTTTTAAATTTGAAATACAGAGGATACACAGAAAAACGAGGACGGCTTTTCCTCGGGGTAATTGCAAGGAATGGCAGTGGTTGTCATAAAAACATCAGCTAGATACTGAAAAATTTGACGAACTTTCCTTTCCTTTGACCATTTTTTTCACCACACTACTGTAACAGCTTGAAATATCCAAGAGATTTCGTAATCCATAAAACCAGTCAATTATTTTTGGCAGACCCTGTAGCCTATGCAGTTGGAACTGCACTTGTACAGTTGAAGAATTCGCAAACGGGAGATCCTTGATGGGATTTTTTTTCCAGGATGCTCTCTGAGACAAAATACTGTATTCGAACTGGGAATACACCAAAAAGGGAATTTAGCATCCCAGCTAAAAATACACCATTGTAATTGAAGCACTGAATGCATAACAATAGGGGAAAAAAAAAGAGACTGATTTCGCAGATAGTAGACCGAGAAACGTATGAACAGGCGGATACGCATAAATATATTCATGGTCTGCCTCGGCGCAATCTTCCAGAGCTCCGAGAAACGACGCTAGACAAGGGACTAGAAATGATACTACTTTTCCAGGCTGGAAGAGCTGGGTAAAAAAGGCCGGGGGGCGGAGGGAAACCCGTCCTCGTCTCGGGCAGCCATATTTTCCTTCCAGACGAGTCTCTCATTTCCTATCTTTCTCTTCATCGCGGGTAAAACTTGAGTATATGTACGTATATATAGATATATAATTTTTTTGCAGCCTTCTGTCACGGAGATTCATATCTGCGCAGCCGGCTTCTAGTGCTGGGAAACTCAACATCCTCTTTCTGCATTCATAAGCAAATGTGAACAAGAACCGGCGCCACTGACCTTCTTCCACTCGCTGAGAGTCGCCCTCTGGCCTCGCTCCTTTAGCACCTGCAAACGCCAGCAAAACCAAGGATTATTGTACTACACCATCTTGAAAAAAAAAAATCTGAATGGAAAATATGGCATTCACACGAAGCACACAATTAAGGAAGCGAAATAACTACTTCATACAGTGTTAACATTTTGAAATCAGTCGATCTTGAAACAACAAACCTCGTTAAACAATTCTGTCTTCCAGCGCATTTTTAAAATATCCCTGCAGTCGAGCCACAATGTTTACGAGTCACAATACAAAAAGCTTTACTTTTTATTTGTTTAAACATTCTAAGAATATGATTCATCAGGTTTGAATGATTTTTTTTTTCAGATGATCTTCAACTGGAGGTGGACTCTCTTTTCGAAACGAAATTCAAGAAACCAGGAAAAACATCGTTGAAGAGAACCCCTTCAGCCATAAAATTAATTCGTTATACTGTAAAAAGAAAATAATCGCAGAGAAAGTATAACCTTATAATTACAAAATTGGGAGTGCAAGAATTATGCAGTAATGAGTTTCATGATCTGAAAGTACTGTACAATCCAGAAAAAAAAGTTCTTGCATGAAGCCCAGATGGGAAAAAGTAGTTCGCCAATAACTACATTAAATACGAATAATCTTGATTGAACCTTGTGAACGCTGAAAAGCGGCAAATAAAGTGTTCTGTTCATTCATTCATTCAAATACGAATAAGCGGATATTAGATATAGGTGGACTCGCTTCCCAACCATCTTGACTATACGATTTTCTCTGGTTCCTTGATTTTCTTTTCGTAAAGGGAGTCCACCTAAACACTACGTAATTCACGTTGTGCGAACATTTTGAAATGCGTTAGAATATGGTTACGATGGACCCAATTGAAAAAAAACTCGTGACTCGAATAGCGTTTTTGGAAATTTTCACAGCGTTTCCACAATGGTTTCAAGTCTCAACACAACAACGTTTTCATTCTAGAGTTTTCGTTCAGGTCCCAAAGAATTCTATATTCTAATTCGATTAACCTACTTGAGCGTCTTTCAGCACAGGTAATTTCAGGAGGCTAAGCGAAATCACCAACTTGCTTAAAAAAATTAGCATAATTCATACAAACAATTTTTTAATCTCCGCTGTGAAGGTAAAATACGTCTGCTCCTTTCTTTCAAACCGAAAAACAAAATTAAACGAAACAAAAGGGTTCGAACCTTTCCGTGATTCTGCTTCCCCATTGGCCTTACTACCATCCCCGGCTTGAAGAAGCTGCTGCTGCGCACTTGCTGTGCTCGTCGCTGACGATGAAGCAGGCATCGGAGACAGCGACGATGACGACGGTGTCGAGGATGACCCACGCTGACCAGCGTCGCCCGTCGCCAACGACGCCACTTGCTCCGCATTGCACGGCACACGTATCAGCTTGTGGCATTTTTTGTGAATCAGTAGTTTGCACTGAACGCATTTGAAGCCCTGTCGACCCAGGCCCCATATTCTGTCTCGGCAATAGGCGCAAAATGCCCTCTGCGAAATTTAAAGAAAATTAATTCAATTCCGCAAACAGAAAAAAAACGAGTTTTTCGTGTAGTATATATGACAATTTTGGATCACAAGTGACAGATAGCCGTATTCAAAGCAGTGAAACATCTTCACCGGCAACTGATTTCATCGATTGAATTCGTACAACACAAGCAATATGTCTTGTGTTTAACCAAAAACTTGTTCTGTAAAAATCTAAAAAGTCCGATTCAGAGATTATCCCAAGAGAAAAAATTCCAATCCCAGCAGGAATACGCGTTTGAACCCGGAAACCCGAATACAACTTGGAGGAACGCAAAAATTCGTCTGAAAAATCGACTGTACCGACATATGAAAAGTATTCCATGACATTCCGCCAACGAAAATCTCCAGAATGCTCGAAATTCAATGGAATGCATTCAAATTAAAATATTTCAACGAATTAAGATCATCACAAATATTCTTGCACGCAGATCTTCCAAGACAACTGATTTCCTGTTTCGGGACATTCCGAAAAAAAAAGTACAGTTAATGTTTCCTTCTCAACAGGATCCTCCGAAAAAAAATCGACTGGAGACTTTTTCCTCAACATATCGAATATCAGGAGTTTTCTCATGATATTTTTTCCAAGGAAAACACAATAAAAAGTGGCGGCATAACGCTTGAATAAAATACTGTAGGTATGCATATGGACACCAAAGAATTCAATTATAGCATTTAACTTAAAATATCGCCTCTTAATTTGGAACATCAAGAAAATGGTTTCATCGTTATTTTCCCGCTTGACAGTCCGAACAGCTTCAGGGGATGCTCCCAAAAAGGATCCTTTAATGAGATCCAGGGAGAATATTTCTCCTCAACATATCCAATATTAGTGAGCTTTCTCACGACATTTTGGAAGACAAAAAAAAACGAAAACAGCGACATACAAGCGCAAATTTGACAGGTATGCGTAGGGACACCGACAAATTCAATTGAATTGAATACGAGGGGCTACACATTCCCCCGCGGACTCATGTCAGCATACAAGGTGTAACATGGTTCCGCGCGGAATCGTTTCGATGCAGACTAAAAATGATCTGAACACCAGGGAATTTTTTCCAACATTTTTCTCACGTTCACCGGTATCCCAGAGGCTAGGCAGACAGTTCTTCCATGTAATCGCAGCCAATTCGCTCACACTTCTCATCCCTTTTGATCCATGGGTCGAAACAGAAGCAGTGCTGGTTCCACCATGACAATGCCCACAAGGTGAAGTCCACGGTCCGTTGCCCGGAGGAATCGAGCCCGAATGTCTCGACCCCACCAACCCTAGTCCCCCTCACCTGGTCCCCTCTGACTTATGGCTCTTTCTAAAGCTGACGGAGTCCTTATGAGAGACCGACTCTTCGAAAACCAGGGAAAAGCTTGCGGCTGCTTTTCTGGAGGAGGTTCAAAATTCAACAACTGAACACTTCCTGTCTCAGCACATGGATCAAAAGGGCTGAGAAGTGTGTACAAATTGGTGGTGATTACGCTGAGAAAGTGTCTGCCTAGCCACTTGGAACTAGTTAACATGGAAAAAAAAATCCCTGATGTTCAGATTCATTTCAAGTCCGCGCCAAAACGGTTCCGCGCGGAATCGTGTAACCCCCTCGTATACAGTATCTAACTTGAAATATCGTCTCCTGATTTGAAACATCCCGAAAATGGTCTCGGAACGTTTTAGCAAGACTCTCTTGAATCTCTCTATTTTTATGTTTGTGTGATTGCACAAATATTTTGTGAATTGAATATATTTGAAAGTACTGTATACATTTTTATTTGACTTGTATATTTTTATTTACCTTGGTCTACGGACAACAAATTGGCAAACAGAATCTTCTGCTTGAAACAACTGATTATACTGTTCCATTTGACAGTCCAAACAGCTCCAGTCAATGTTTCCTCCCTTTCCTCCACCTTTCCCAAAGGATCCTCCGACGTGTTCCACGGGAGAATCTTTCCCCGAATAAACTCAATTTCAGAGGAGAGAAAGCGTCGGGATTGGATCCGCGGGGGATCTCAACTCCATTCTCCCGTTATTTCGACGAGAACTCCGGGCAACCCGTTCTTGATGACCAGAGAGATCCATGATGAATTGCAGTCTACATTCGAATGTCCGGGAATGACTGGCCGTGCTCCGCGTTATCCCCGCACTAGTCTTTTGTCGGCTTCAAGGAGAGGGGTTTATTGTATATATACTGCATATATATATTGTATATATGTGTGTGTATATATTGGAGAGTGTATTGGCGTTTTGAGCCCAGGCACGGTGGGGGTGGTGGGGGTTATGTGCAGAGGGGCGATTTATCTCTGCCATGAATGGGGAGGAGTTCAGGTTCTCAAAGGAGAACGGGGGGATTTTCGCCTCTCTTCTTCTCGGCCTGCTTGTGATGGTTTCGGGTGCACGAATACGCCGAGAGAGAAAAGAGAGGTCAAATTGTCGGAGGCGTATGTGATGACCGTCAATCTTTCACTCCTCGGCCTTTATTATTTTCCTATTCCCTTATTCCGACTATCCCGAACATCTTGATTAACGTCAACCGGAGCTGCCTGTTCTTTTTTGTTGTTGTTGTTCGTTTCGTTTTCATCGAGGCATCGATTCGAACTTGATCAAGCTGCTTTAGCTTTCACGAGAGAAACAAGCTTTGGGATTTAGGAAAGACTTTCAATCTCATGCGAGGTTACTCGGGGAAACTTCGGCTTTCATGCCCAACACTGCTTTCTGGAATGTCAGGCAGGTGTCGCTTGAATCACCGACCTGACTGAAGGAATATCAAGTGAAGAGCAGGATTCGGAGTTTTTCAAGCAAACAAAAATACTCAAGTTCACTTCCACGTAATACGAATTACAATGAGCTTTGTTGAAAGAAAAAACTCTTAAATTACGTTCACAGTGATCATTCCCTGATTTTCAATTTCAGGAAACTCACATTTATATCAATACCGCATTTATTACGGTTTCGGGAAGTTCAGGCGGAATATGTTTTGTGACGATTGAAACACTTGAACTGAACCAAACTTGAATTATTCTCATGCAACCAAAAGTTACATAATTAGCGTTAGACTGCATACAATTAAACTCGATAAAAAAATAACGTAAAACATCTAATCGCGAAAATCGACGCTTGGTCTGAAATCTGGAGATGATCATGTTTCAATAATAAAAACCAATCCTGGGAAAAGGATGGGAACTCTGGCTTAATCGGGCTAATTCCGTCTTTTAAACTTTTTCTTTCACAAGCAAAGAGACGCGGGAACAATTTTCGACTACCATTAAAAAAATTTCGAAAGAGCGTTGAGAAGAAAACTAAAATTCACTCGGGTATCCGTCCGTACATCCACTTGGAATTGCACGAATCATGAACACATCCATAAATCTGTCAAAATTGAAGCAATTGGCTTGCCAGTGATACATGTAGGTTAACTTTTATACCAGTAAAATATCAAGCATCTGTACTGTACTTCATTTTGGAAATGTACTCGAGCTATGACAAATCCTGGCAAGGAACCACCATTAACTTGAATAATTTCGCACCATCATTTTAAATTGAGCGCATCCTTACCCTCCGCACGGATCTTCCAAAACTAATAACCCTCGTTTCCCCCAAAATAGCTTTCACGTGATCTGGAATCATCTTTTTTTGACACATTACGCAAGGAAATCCGGATAATTCCATAATTCAGTTAGACACAAGATTCACTGCCATCATCTCAACGAGACGAAATTCGTTTTGAAATTATGTTACGTAGTTATTAGATTTTTTAAATTTCTCACAAATACCGATTATTTCTGCGGGGTTTCATGTGAATACTGGAGCTGTAAATACTCATACGTGGACCCAAAAGAGCGCCACTTTTCTAAAAAAAATATATATATTGCATTCACGCGAATGAAAGAATTTTCAGCGCAAATTCGAACAGGGGTTTCACTGATTCAAAGCACGCGAACTTCAAAGGCAAGAAGTCTAAAATTAACCACCGAGTGCTCTTCAAATGGCAGTTAATCCTCTTCAGCAGAAATGTGCAAAATTGAAAGGCGTCACTAGGCACGAATTTCCGAATATTAACGTTTTCGCATTTCGTGGCGAAGGAAACTGGGTGGTTCGCCTTCAACTCTTGCATCCAGTCGAATAAATACCCTCGCCCATCAGGGGCTCTCTCTCTCTCCGAAAGCATAACACAATAAGTCCATTAATTGGAGCCAAGGAAAAGTAATTAAGAATGAGATGCGTCTTTTACGGAAGATCCCCCGAGAACTCGGAGAAAAGGGGGATCCTCTTCATTTCGATTCTCACGTGTTCCACAGCTTCCCCCCTCGGGAAACCTACCGACTTCATGACTTCACCTGATGCTCGATGAATCAAGATATTTCAGAAATACGAGGGATGTTCCGTTTCCGCGTGTGTGTCCATTCTTAAAAAAGATTTTCAGCAGCTTCGTTAAGAAAGCAACTTTCGTCTAGCAAAAATTTCAAGTAGTTTTTTTTTAATTAGGCGTCATTCAAATTTCCTTAACCCTCGGCATGAAAGACAAGCTAAAAAAATAAAGCATTCAAATTTATAGAATACGAAAAATTAATTTCGTGAATTGATTCAGACGGGGAAACAAAGGTCCAGAAACGTTATTCAAAACCTTTGGAGACGAAGTTCAAGTACAGTAATGCATTCCTTGATGATTTTCACCCAGAAAAATTGATAAGCCCAAGACGATATACGAAAGAAGAGCTATTTCTGAAATAAAGGTGGCAATTGATGCTGGTAGTTTTTTAGATATGCTGTAATATTATCTGCAGGATTTATGACATATCACAGTGGGAAATTCCGAGAGAGATTTTCTAAGCTATGCAGAAAAAATAATCAACGTCAGTTCATCATATATTTGCTTGTCTTTGCCAATGGGCACAACAGACTGGGAATAAATTGCAGGGCAGACGGAAATATATTTTTGAAAAATTTAAGCAAATGCCAGCATGTCTTCGGTGAAGTGGCTGAGGGTCATTCTGCTAATCGTAATTTGGAAAATACACTCGAGACTCTTCTAGCTTCAAATTCCGACTTTGGATTCTGTATTGCCCAACTTGCATCAGCAGAATCACCGTCCTTACCGAGAGTATCAAAAGTCATATTTAAGATAGAACATGACTTTAAACTCCCCTGAACTCAAACCTAATCCACCCAGAACTGATAACATAATATGAAGTAAGCCTAACGTAACTCAGAATCCAAGAACAGGAACAAAAAACTGCACAAGAATACTAGATCATGCCTAGTTTACTTCTTCCTTCAATTGATGTCCAGATTTATCCAACCACAGTCCTAAGGAACAATGACTTTCAATGAATTTCCGATTTTCTTGCTCAATCGTTTTTAGATGAAGGAAAGTTCAGAAAATAAAAACCAACGTTTCTGAGGTTCAAAAAATCTGTGGAAAAACGTGGGGGAGATCATTCAGCGCGATTTCATGAAAGTCACGGGAACTAAAATAGCCTGGATACTTCGAGATTCAAATCAGTCGCCAATAATGCTTACATTTGAAACTTTCTCCATTCTTATTTTATTCTGAAGCAAATCTTTAATTTTCTCAGATGCTCGTATCGGCACATTTTGCTAGCGTTGCACGAAATTTCACAGTCGAATTTTTGTTTTGAACATAATTTCAGTCTTTCACTCAGTTGACTCTTGATAATTCCAGAGCTTACTTGTAGGAATTGAAAAAAAAAAATAAATAAACCAAAGGCGTGGTTGAAGATAAATTTGTTTTTGCAAAGTGTGGCGTTTTTCTCGCTTGATGCATTCTTTAGAAAAGCCAAGCCCAAAAACAATGATGCGATCACGAACTTTCGTCGAGCCTTTACGTACACCGATTTTCTCGTTCGGCCGGAAACCGAGACAAACCCACAACCTCATTTGAATTTAGGTACCGTACTTGTACTCAACTTCCTCTGCCGGAAAACAATTACCGGAGTGACGAACATTTCGAAAGCCGCTGCTCGCGTATCAGCAGGAAATTCAAATATGGCGTGATGCACTTTCATGAAAGCGGGACGAGAATTAGGCGAAACTTCTCCATCAACCAAGCTATAATTTCCCTACCTTCCTAAACCCCCCATCCGTTCCGTCTGAGCCCACACCAAATATCCTCTCACACGACTGACCACCAGCATTTCCTGCACATGTGGACGAAAAACCCTTCTTGGAGGGGGGTTTCATCACCCTCATCGTCAGGGTCCGTGACTGCCACGCAACTGACCACTAACCAACTGAGCACCAAGTCAAATTCAGCGCGAAGTTAACGGAGCATCAGGGAGAACTGAGAATTGCACAGATAAAATGCAAATTTTGCACACTTGATCATAACGACAGTGACAAGGCTACACTATTATTTAAAAAGAATCAATTTCAGGGGGACGGTCTCGCCTCATTCAATGAACGTTTCTTTCAACAGATGCGAGCTTCCCGCTGAGAAGGACTCGTTCAACGACCGGCGTCTCATACAACGAACAACCTTCCTGGAAAAATGCGTCCACTTTTCTTTTTGCAAAGCCAACCACCAGTCGCTTTTGTGAAACCTCACTTCTCTGAAGAAAATTTCCGTATTTTTTTGTAGTGCTGATCTGGATTATGTTGTTGAGACAGAAAGATTTTGAATGACCTTTTTTTAGAAAATAAAGAAGACTGCGATCAGCTGGGCTGCGGCTGGAGTGCTTTAAACCCTAGTGTAAGGTCGATATACATTATTTGACAAAGACAAGATTTTCGCAACTCAGTCAAATGCAGATGAGAGTTCAACGTCTTTCGCGTGAGACTGTCAAAATACGACTGATACCAAAACAATAAGTTTTTGCATCCAGAAATTTCACCTTGGGTCATTTTGTCCTTGAGGACTGAATGATTCAAGAAAATCCCAAGGATATCAGAAAAAAACTTGGGGGAACTCGAGGTCAAACTTCGGTCCCATGGGATTCCTGAAGGACTAGGTTTCTTTCAGAAGCTAAACGATCTATCTCCTTCTCAACTCTTATCATAATTTCCAACATTTGTCTATTTTAATCGATCATCAGCGAACGAATCAGACCGGAAACAGTTTTTAATCATCTCCACAACCACATGTACACAACTACGAATTACCACTAGTTCAATCCATTTTCCTCTTTAAATTTTGAACGGCATTTTCATGAATTTAGGTCAAAGAAAAATCTTCCCTATGCATTCGAATCGGGATATTCGCCCCACAAACACAAACAAAAAAACATTTCTTGGAACGGAATTAAGTTCGTCATACGAGACATCATCTTTCTTTTCAGGTGCACCGTAAAAGATTAATTACGGTGCAAAAAATAATTTCTAAATGAAATACTATTCAGCATACTTTTCATACATTAACCGCAAAATCAGGGTGCGGAATGTCCAACTGTCTTCGATGCTCAATTGGAATCGGAAATTACATCAGAATGACGCTCATTTTTCCCCCAGGAAGTTCACTTGGACAGCACTGAGTTGGGATCAGCGCTCACTTGTCCCACCACCGTCATAGTCGGCATTGTCTTCACCATCGTCGTCATCATCATCATCATTCCTATTCTGGCCCTGGGTCGTCTCGCAGAGACGCGCGACGTTCCCATATGACGACCTAGTTCTCATCCTGGCGCGCTTCATCGCCTCCCCAGAATCTCTTCGAAACCCACGTTCTCTAACCCCTCGTTTTCCGCGTTTAATGTCTTCAACACTAGAACAAAGGCGTAAATTGGGAATACTGTACTGTACGACGAGAATCTCTCTCGGGAATGCAAACATGGGGGGCACGCGAGCCTTAAATGGAATGAAGGGGTCAACTGGTGCGAATAAAATCATGGCTTCGCTGCATGTTCCCTTTCGTCAATCAACTACGAGTTTTACACAGTTGACTATTAGAGACTTTCCATTGAGGAAATGCTCTAGAAGACACGGAAAGAGAAAGATAACGAAGACGACGGTGTCCAATTTCTGACTGTTCTTATTGTAAATTTCACTCACTGACGACAAACAACTTGAAAGAAAAAAAATTTGCGGTGAGATTTCTTGAATGAGTCTCACAAAAATGTACGCGTCTTCTTCAAAAAAGATCTCTCGAGAAGGTACATCTGAAAAATGCAGTCATGTTCGCACTGTTGACAACGAGATATCACCAAGCTTGCAGCAAAAAAAAAAAAAAACATTTCTCCATCTTAGAATGAACTCCTTCGGAAGTAACAAGATTTCTTTCGAGGTCTGTTGCTGACAAATTTGAAGGCGTAAAAAAGGGTTCTGAAACTTGAATCGAAAATTTCCAGCAATCTAAAATCTCATCCTATTTCAAGGTTATCCAGACAGTTAACGTTCGTCCAAAGTTTCAAAAAAGTTTTGGAGGAGGAAACAGTCGTTCGTTTGAAAATCTTCTGAACAGTTGAATCAATAAATTCCAAAAAAAAAAAAACCTTTATTTTAACCCTCGTCGGTGTTCGTATCATTGCGAATATGACCAAAAGTCTATCAACATTGAAAATTGATTTGGGAGAATAAATGGCGATTTAACGATTATAGATTCAGCTATCCCCTTATTTTTTGTTTACACCGTTTAATAATCGTGACGTAAAACTCCATTCGATTCTATTTCGAGGATCGACTAGATCCATAAACCTAGCATCATTCGAAAAATGAATAAACGATTATTTTTTCTGCAATTTAATTTTTCAAAGGTTCAAATCGTTCAAAAACAATCTTCGTTTAAAACGCCGTGAACTGAAATCTCGTTTAAATCCCGACTCTCCGATTTACGTGAAAGCGAGTCCCGTCTTTCGCAAACATCAATCAATTTACACACAACTCCCACTTCTTATTTATCCTGCTTTTTTCTCTCGTTCAGAGCAGCAGGAATGGAATCTTCTAAGCAATCTTAAAGAAGGGGGGAAAAAGAAGAGCTCACCCTGTTGAATCGCTTGGCCTGGAAAATGTGCCCATTGACCTTGTACAGCTTCCTCCAACGACGAGCACCTCGTCGGTAAATGCTCTCTGTGACAGACGACACTTGAATTATGCAACAACCCTCCATGCAACACAACTGGATGAATCAGCTAACCCTACTACACATCTCAATATCTTTCGCCCAGTCAACTTACACTGATTTTAAGGTCAAGATGTTTTCGAGTTTAGACGGTTTAACCTCAATGCATTCAGTAATGTTATTTTGGGTAAAAAAAAAAAAAAAAACTCGAAACCTTTGCTGTACCAGGTGGGTCTACAAAATTGTTCTTAGATAAGCAACTATTCCCGATTACTGCTAAAAAAAAATAAAACAATATGTGCAGGAGATGGACTTTACGAAGGAAACGGACTTATTTTTAAAGACTAAAAGATTCCAAAACAGGATCCAGTAAGGAAAAAGAAAAAAAGGCAGCAGCTCACAATGACCATAAGATTAACGACAGAAAAAAATTCGGAAATTTGGTCACAGCTGGATATAGCGATTGCAAGTCACAATTTGATCAAGCTTCAAATTTTTTGCTTCGTTTCTTGAATATTTGATAATATTTACGGGATCTAATCTAAGGAAGTACTGGGAAAAAAATTAATCGAAAGGATGATTCGAAAACTGAGGACCGAGATAATTATTATTTTTTCCTTGAAAAGTTCAAGGATACTCCGCTTGTTGTCGAAGATGAAAAAATTACGGAAAGCAAATATCAGAACACTCGATTACATTGACCAGGAAATCAAAATTAAACCAGCCTTGAGACTACCGCGAAAACCGATCTGTTTTCCAATCAGCTGATCTTGAAATCCAAGTTCAAGCAAGAAAAATCAAGTACAGTACTGTACTTGAAAACTTCAAAAAATAAAACCAAATCATGTCTATGACACTTCTTTGTTTGAAGAGATTATTCAGAAAGAGGGAAATGAAAACAATGCGCAAATAATAGTTTCATCAATTATTTCTTGACGTAATTCACATGGAATCCAATCATACTTCAACTAGTTTTTTTCAATAATTAAAAAAAATCCGGCTCTGATTTTCGATCCTCGAATAAACTGGATACGTTTGAATTACAATTCAACTACATAAACCAACCGCATGATCATGTACTCTGCGACCCATCCTGAGTTTGTCAAAATAATTTTCAAGGCTAAAAAAAAGACCCAACTAATAACGGCATTCATTCGTCACTGACGTTACTCAACGGAAGTCAAACTCACTGTCTTCTCCCTGGCATGGCATCCCAGGCGCCGACGGCACATTCGGGAAAACTGCAAAGAGAACAAACACAGAAAAAAAACGAATAAGAAAATGAAAACTCAATAAACGACATGGAAGTGTCGACGTCGAGAAAGAGCGAAAATCAAATAACGCCCAGCAATTCGGTTTCCCCTTGAAGACAGAGCAGCACGGCACTTCCTAGCGACCAAAAACCCCCACGTTCTTTTCCCTGGGTCGATGCAAATCCTCGGAAGACTTCGAAGCCTTCTGATGCTAGCTGCAGCTTCCTTTCAGTTTTTTTGTGTGGCTATTTCATAATATTTTTCGTGCTGATCTATTATTAATATTATTATTACAAAGATGAGAAATGCGCGAACCGTGAGACAAACCATCTCATAGCAATGCTTTCGAAACATTCCCATGTCCGCGGGTGTCTCAGTCGTGGGTAAATTCATTGTTCAGTATTTCTGTAAACACAAACCTGAATTGCGCTGGATAATGGCACAGTTTGGCGTGGCTGATTATTTGCACCTTATTTCAAATCAAGTGTAAATGGCAAAAGCTTCGTGCGGAACTCTTCAACTTCGCAAAAAAGCTCGCGGCAGTTACTACGGGAATTTCTGATTCAAATGCGGTTGACGGTTGAATTAAATAACCTGAATTCATAAACACGGAAATATTTCGAAAGATAATTAAATAAGCTTTAATCCAGCATATTTCTTTTCAACAGCCAAAACAATTAACGACTCAAGAGAAAAAAACAATGTAAAAAATTGATCATAAGTTTATCCATTTTCAGTAATTCATTCTTATTTGATCATAAAAATAAGTTTGATATTACATTATGATCAGCATAGTACCTGTATTTGAATTATTTTTGGCCGTATTTCCTCCAATTAAATCTTTCATTAGGACTTCACGTCAGGTTTGTCCATTGTATCGATTTCGTAATGTGGAAATGTTTATTAATATCATTTACAACTATAATGGGCAAAATCAAATTTACGATGCTAACTCGCGGACAGAGAGAAGAACCGTTCTATAATATTATTTCAAGTACCCCAGTAAAAAAAAAATCCGGTGAATGATACCCCAGTTGTAAAAAAAAGCTCAAGGCCTTAATTCATTCATGAAACAAAACGCGCAAAAAAACTCACATCATACAGCATTCGACTTACACTCCGAAAAAAAAAAACCAGCGCTGTATCATGCATCTTAAAAAACTAAGGCACATTTAAAACGGGCGACAAGTCGCAGAAACTGTACATCGATAGTTCCGAATTTCGCACACTTTCTACTTGTTGTTGAAAAATTTACCCATGAAGCTGATTTCGTCTGCCGCTTTCGCATACTACGGAATTTTCAGAGCAACGTTTATATAATACACGTTATGTAGAAATTCATATCTCGGGGAAACTGCGGCGGGTGAAAAGAAAAGTTCGCCTACCCCCCTGATCTCAGCGATTCTCCGCGGACCAAAAAATAAAAGAAAAGAGGGGGAAAAAAGCGGAATTCTAATGCAATTTCCTTCTACCTTCCGGGCACGTGGTGTGATGTAGAAAAATAAAAAGTAAAAATACGGCAAGAAAAAAACTTGAGCGCACCAAATGCCGCGTTGCATCAAGCTCGCCTACAGCTTTTTCACTCCGTCCCATCCATGAATACCGTCTTCACACGAATAAAAGACGCACTTTTCTTCTCGCAAACATTTAATCAGGAATGAAAAAAAAAAAAGAAAAAACAGACGTGTTATATATTCGAAGATCTCATGAGCAACACAATCTTTGGAATGAAAAACAATCTGAAATGTAATCAAACCATCTCGGAAATCTTGATTAAACCTTGTGAACGCTGAAAAGCGGCAAATAAAGTGCTCTGTTCATTCATTCATTCATTCATAATCAAACCAATCCGTAACTTTCTGTTCAAGATATGCAAACGTTTGAATTTTTTTTTCAAGGGTCCGAAGATATTAAGCAGGTGAATGGGGCTCATCAACCAGACACAAAGCTTCCAAAGAAATTGGGTGCCACGAAAGTCTCACACAGGTTTTTCTACAACGATTTTCCCCGTACAGATCGACTCAGTCTACAACGAAATTCAAGGTACCAGAAAACAATTTGTTCTGGAGAACCCCCAAACAGTAAAACAGATTTTTTTTAATCCATGGGGTTCTCTAAAGTTAGACTGAGTCAAGAGAACCCTATACTGCACAATATATTTTTTGTTGCTCATAAAGTTCTCCAGAACGTTTGTTTCTCCTGGTCCCAATACTTTCGTGGTAGAGAGAGTCCATCGGTATTCGCAAGCAACATTCTTTTCATTTCGAAAAAGCCGGAAGAAAGCATCAAATAATCAATAATGGCGTCTTGCATAAAGATAAAAAAGGCTATGGAGGATGGATAGGAAGTGCAAACTGCGTATGCAAGCGCTCGTATATATATATATATATATTGTACCTTTGCCAGAGGGGAAAGAGAAGAGCCAAATGTGCACAGTACGACATAACCCAGGCTTCATTTTCATTTGTGCACCGCCGGAAGTAAATTTTCATTCGCATCATACGCGAACGTGCGCGAGAAAAAGCGGAAGTTCGTTCGCTGAGCCGAGCAGCAAGTACTGCGGGGGGTTCTTGAAAATTATTTTCGGATGGTATTTTATTCCGTGGACAGGGTGTTGTTCCTTGATATCAAGGAAATAGTATCATGCGAAAAAAATGAAGTAGATGAGATTGGTGGCAGTTTTCTTTAAATTTACAACATGAGATTTCGCTTCAATCTCAACCCAAGGTCGAGACAAATTTCAAAACAACAAAAGATCGCGATTAAAAGTATTCATGACGGAATAACATCAGCAAAGTTCCAGAAATTTCGTTGCCTCGAAATGGATTTTAATATTTCCCAACAGTAATGCAATTCCAGTATCATATTTCCTCCCCGATGAGCGGGAATAAATATTCTAACATCAAGGCACATCCTCTTAAAATATTATTTAAAAATGTATTTTTTTAGGAATTTGAATTCAATGCTTTCCGAAGGGGAAATCATTTTTCCGCGGAAAATATAATTTACTGCAAATTAGCAGTAAAATACAAATACGAGAGAGGTATTGAAGAAATACAGGAAATCGAAGATTCAGGTAAAGGCAAACGTACAGTGCTCTGAAAAAGGCTTACTTTTACTGTCAGGATCATTTTTAAAGTAGAGCTTTTTCAGTGGCAAAATATAATTTCCTAAAAGCTTAAATTTCTCGAATTTCTGAGGAGAAAATTCTGTCAAACTGAAAACAATTGTACGTGTCCAACCACTGTACTCAATGATAAGCCAAATTTTAACAGCTACTCCGGATCAATCGATTGCAAAGTTTATTTCGCGCCTTTAATTTGAAAAAAATTTCCGGATTACAATTTGTCGAGCATTCTCTGTATCACCTCTTAATCTTCCTTGCTATTACTGCACCTTTATCATGCAACTTTTGTAAGTTTAAAGCCTTATTCCACTTATATCCGAGTTGCTCAAAGCGATTACAGATGCGAAACAAGGAGAAAAAAAAGCCATATTCACCGAGGTACCAATTTCCTCTTCACGCTGAACGATAAGCCAGAGAAGCTTCGATATATAATTGCATTTTTCCGTCATGAAACAAAATAAAAGAAGCAGTTTCCCAGAAAACCTCTTGGTCGACCGACGAAAGAATGAAACAAACTCGATCAATTTTTCCACTAAACCATAACCTGAGGCAGTCACTGCAATCAAAGAAGAAAGAATGTCCGAATGCCTTCGGGATTTGCCTCCCGCTCCTTCTCCGATTTTTCGCATTTTCTTTCATCGTTCTACGAATTTTCTCCTTCGATAAAGAAAAAAATAATATTTCCAACTCCCATACCAGCAACGCATTTCCACTATCCATCAAACCGCGAGAACCGCTCAATTCAAAACAAGCCTTCATACCTTTTCGCCGAAGCGAAGCATTATTTATTCAGAACTCAGGAGTGATTTTATCGGGCACGAGAAGAGATAGACGTCGGCTAAAGGTCGTGGTGGGAATCTCAAGAGGATATTTTGATATATGCTAACGCGGGTGAAGTACTGGTCGACGAAATCGGTCAGACGTTCAGTTTGGATCCCGAACAAGAAAACCGCGATCGATGGGAAAAGAAAGATTGAATAAAATACTGAAATAATAAATCTGTCAGATGAACCAGAACAGTCCTGAGCGTGAAAATTGATGGTTTTCAATACATAACGGCTCCCCACAATCCGACACATGCAAATCAGTCGCAGGACAAATATAGTGAGGTGAAGATTCCATTCTCATGATCAATTTTAACATTTTACTAGTTCCAGCTTGAAATTAAAAAAAACGAAACACCCTTGAATAATTCTAACGTCAAGTAAATCACGAGGAGATCTTCCACTGGGTTGAAACGAAAACGTACTACAGTCCAACCTCCATAAGTCGAACCTCCCTAAGTCGAAAACCCCCCTAAGTCGAATTTTTCCCCAGTCCCCTTCCAATCCCTTAGGAAATAGTGTTTAAAAAACCTCCCTAACTCGAAATAGTTCAATGGAAAACCTCCCTAAGTCGAATTTTTTTGAATACAAGGAGGCACAGAAATTTTTTTTATTGCAGCCGTTTTAGGGGAGGAGAGCTGATTCAATTTGAAGCAGCATCCTCCCCCCATTCATTCAACAAAGAGACTCCGTTTCCGGCGCCAGGGCGCCAGATTATTTTACTACTGCAGCTATTACCCACTGATAAAAAAAAAGAAATCTTTTCAAAACCATCGAAAAAAAAACAAGCAAGCTGTTTCCTAATCAGTACAAAGCACCCAAAAAGTGTAGATTTTTAGCATTGCAAAAAACCCACCAATCATTCATCCACATCTCTGAAAGTTGCAAATCATCATAGGAAAGAAAAAGGAAAAAAATTCTGCACCATTATTTCTTTAGAATTTTTCTTGATCTTTTTAGAATCTCTAAATCTCCAACTCAAAACTTCATTTTTTCATGGAAATTTTTTCATTCATGTTTAATGGGAGTGACTACAGTATTAAACCCTCAAAATGTTGACATTTGTGATTTTCTGTTTGGGTCTTTTGTAAAGTGGGGACCAGCTGTATACCAAAGAGTATTATGACAATTAAATCCTTTTCAAGATCTGTGCACTAAAGTCAAAATGCTTTTGTATTTCTGTTGCCACACTTTTATGTACATGTACTGAGTAAAGTGACTGGTTCCTCATTTTTTCAAAATTGAGAGGAACAATTATGATGCTAATCAAGGTTGCATGCATAAAATTCTCCACAAATTTCAAAAGTTTACAGGGGTCCATGGAATTGAACTTGATTCAGAAAGTGACTGGTTCCTCATTTTTTCAAAATTGAGAGGAAAAATTATGATGCTAATCAAGGTTGCATGCATAAAATTCTCCACAAATTTCAAAAGTTTACAGGGGTCCATGGAATTGAACTTGATTCAGCACTGAATTTTTTAAAACAATTTAAAGTTATTGTTTTTATTGAAACAATTTAAAATTAATGGGATTTAGGTTACCTTTATGTCCTGATTCAAAGTCTGGTTCATCTTATTTTTGAAATACTGTTTTTTAGTCTTNATTCAGCACTGAATTTTTTAAAACAATTTAAAGTTATTGTTTTTATTGAAACAATTTAAAATTAATGGGATTTAGGTTACCTTTATGTCCTGATTCAAAGTCTGGTTCATCTTATTTTTGAAATACTGTTTTTTAGTCTTAAGGCATTTAAATTTGGGGGTACATCCCCCTGACTGATAAGATTTTATCCAAAGTGGGTATGTAGAGCAACATCTGGGTTTTGTGCCTCTCTTAATCATTAAAATAGCTTCTTTGGAATTTTAATTCTGTTTTTTAAAAAATTTCTTCACTTCCCCCATCAACCTTTTTCTTTTGGAAGAATGAGTGAAAGGTGTCTACTGCCTTACAATAAATGTCAAGCAAAGGGCATACCCTGAAAGCAATGTCAATCAATTAAAAAAATAATCCATAACTGGAAAAAGGCTCCAAAAAAGTTGACAAATAAAAAATTTCAGGAGGAGGAATAAAATTTTTTCACATGCAGAACAATCAGTTTAGGGAAAGCAGCAGCTGGAGGAAGTGGGTATGCAGACTTGCAGAGAGAGTGATAGTAAGAAAATTGGTGCAAAAATATCCACTGCCTGATTTCAACCTATCTTCAAAAACACCTTTCCTCCACCAAGAAACAGGACAAACTGATAATAAATCATAAATATCTGCACTATTTATCCTAAAATGCATGCCCCTGGAATTCCTGCATGGCCTCAAAGGTTTGCCTACTGCAGTGGGAGAAAGTGAAAGAAATAATCTCCCTTCTCCTTCAAATCATGAAATAACACCTTCCTTCCTGTGCATCTTAATCTCTAATCCCTAATCCTTGGGGAGACATTTCTCAGAGTTTTTTTTATTTTGAGTGAAAGGAAGGAATCTCCTTCTATCCTAGTTTTGACTTACATAGGGGATCAATATATCCTGCCCTGTCCTGCAGTTGTAGCCACTCCCCCCCAATATTTCATCCAAAAAATTTTTTCTTCTTTGCTGTCCCCAAAACCTCCCTAAGTCGAAACCTCCCTAAGTCGAATTTTTTCCCTGGTCCCTTGAAATTCGACTTAGAGAGGTTCAACTGTATATTAACTCGGCTTCTATTCCAGAAGTACTCGTTTACGACGTACTTCTGAGACCGCAAGAATCACATTTTCGAGCAAAACTCAAGATGATTCAGGATTAAAAAAATTTTATATGATTATTTCTGGAAAATCAGCAGCTTCTGCCGCTGAAAAATATCCGTTGTGCTATCGAAAATTATTTCTTGTTTCTTCTATCCAAAATCATTGCCAAAAATCAGGGTCTGTAATCGCGTAAATAAGCACACAAAAAAAAAAGGATTAAATTTTGAAAATATCACAGCAGCAGCGGATAAAATTTCTTTCGGAAGAAAACCGGAAGAATACCTTTCCAGGTAAGTCGTCACGGAACAATCTCGGGGCGTTAATGAACAATTAATTTATACACGAATGAAGTGGTGAAATCGAGGCCCGTTGAAATATAAAATAATGCAAGATTTATGTTAACTTCCTCGCAATTCTTGTAAGTCAAGAGAAGAACGTCAACACATTTACAAAAGAATCAAGCATCACTCCTAGATTATAACCATTTGTCGATTTGAAATATAAAAAATAATAATCTCGTCAATTCTTATACATTCATTTTCTACAAAGAAACAGTTTAAAAGCGGAGCTTCAAACCCTTCTCAGAAATATATGATTTTCCGACCAGTAATCAGACCTCAATCACAATAACAAAAATCTTCGAACAACTGTAAAGCTTTACGGGATGGAAGTCAAGAGAGCTTCGAAAAACGTCAACCCATTTATGAATGAATCAAGAATCAATCCCACCGCCTGTCGATTTCAAGTTTTTCAACTAAAAAGAATACCTCTTTGATTCCTCGACGATTCTTCCCCACACAGACATACTGTACAGTATTGCAATTCAAAAGCGGGAATTTAAATTCTCTCAGAAACAAAACCTTCTCCGACCACCAATCCGAATTCAATTAAAAACAAAACAAAAATCGTCGAACAACTGCAACTCTTCACGAGGAAGTGATCAAGAGGCGACTTGGCATCCAGCTGAATTAATTAAGAAAGTACATTTATTTAAAAATGTTCCGCGATAAAGCTGGCCTACGACGACGAAGCTTCAGCCAGAGATCCAACCCTTCTGGAAGCTGCTCCGCGCTGCCGAGGATTTCGCAGAAAGGGCAACCAACACCCAACCAAGCCGAGCATACTGCTCCTACATCTCATAATAATAATAATAATAATAATATTAATAATATTGATGAATAAGTACAACAAAAACAGCTCATCGCCCGACGAAAGAGGCCGAAACGAGTAGCCGCCGTCGACCGCAATAACGAAAATGCTCCGTCCGGCATAACGAGAGAAATCGCCAGTACCGACCGCGAAGTCACGGGCTCGGGTTCATTCCGCGGAAACGGGACACTGGGAGACAAAACTCGCAAAAAGGACACGAACAAAAAAAAATCAAGAGGTTTTTATTTTTTTGTGTTTGGTCTCCTAACATTCTTACTTGAAAAGAACCTCAGCACCTCGTCGAGATGCGTCGCTTGCCTCACACACAGCCACTTTGTTCCCATGCTGGCACTCGCTTTTCTTTTTGTATTCCGATTCTGACGCATCAGGGTGGGGGAAAAAAAAGAGCCGTCACTGGGCACTTTCACGTTACGCCGGTGGTACTCATAACTCACACCCATCCCTCGACAAAACTGTGTGAGCACATGAAGGGTTCTAGAAAATCATCAAGATGATTCTCAGAAAAAGAAGGCGAATCACTTCTATGTGCAATACAGCAAAAAATAAATAAAAATGTGAATACCAACATACAGTGTATAAAAAAAATACCGGTGGACTCTCTTAACAACGATCTTGTCTACAACGACTTTCTCAGTACAATGCTTTTTTTTTTCAGTCTCACAGGGTTCTCTCCCCACGGTATAAAGGTTTTCTCTACAACGGAACTCTCACTATAATGATTTTTCTGGTTCCTTGAATTGCGTTATAGAGAGTAGACTGTGAAAAGAACACTGCAGAATTTTCACATCACGAGACTTGAGGAAGTTGAAAGCTGCCTCCAGTTTCAAATGCAAAGACTATCTCTGCAACGATGACTTCCGGAGAAAAAATAAAAATAAAGTCATCAAGGGAATTTCTTACAGAGAAGACTATTTTTGTGCACATGAAGTCTCCCGCGACCAGAAAATATTGTTGAAGGGGAAATATCACTCAGTACATGGAATTCCTGAACAGAGAGTCCAGTCCGTTGTATCAGTTCAAAAAGGTACGTACTACGGAAGGGTCAATATTTTAGCTTGGCATATTTGTAGTAATACAGCAAAATAGCTGATGCAAGGTTAAAAAAGTTGTAATGTGAATTATATTTCATGGAAGGTAAGGTTTAAGAGAAATTCACTGAAAGCCAATTTATTCATCAAATGAGGATGCAGAAAACACAGTCCATCACAGTTTGAAATTCGAAGTGGATGAAATTAGGGATGAATTAGTGTAAAGCAAAATTTAAAAAAATACGCGACTGACATCTAACTTACACCGAAACAAATCCTCAAAACTAAAGACAACGTCTGAAACATAATCTCGTCGACGGCAACTCTCTCAATGAACAACACTTTTTCAGGACACCTTATCCCAACTTTCCTGTCGCTGTCTAAGCGAATGGTTCACGAAACTCCACAAATGGAAAAAAATAGTAAAACGTTGCCTTGTCAGCACAACACATCGGTGGCCTCGGCCAAATCACGTTTAGATCAGAATAAAGTACACGACTTTCTGCCTCCACAAGCGATGTAATTGATTCAAAGCGTCCGATCAAGATTTTAAACAGCAACAACAAATATTTAAAAAATGTTCTTCGTCAATAACATGTTTCGCTGAAGACACCACTGAACTGCGATTCATTCGGGCTGTTTCAAATTATAATTAGGCACAGAAAAATAAGAATCTTATTTTTTAAATATCTTCAGAAACAGAAGCACAAAAAATAAACTCTCGGTCGCTCGCTCCGAATGGCTGCGTTCTCCACAACCAATGCCACCACCATTCGACGAGACGCATGAAAATTCCATTTTTCCCCCCCGACCGACAGAAAGAAACGCCATCGACAGGGAAGAATGGAAAAACAATGACGGAATCGCAGAAAGAAACAATTGAATTTCACAATGAAACTGCTGGCTTGCTTGGTTGCCCCAAAAAAGTCCGTATTTGAAAGGAACTGGTACTTCTCGGTGTCTGCATTTCGCTTGAAACATTATAACAGAGGCGACGTTTGGATTTATTCTTCGCGTCGCGATCAAATTTTTTCTTCATTTAAAGAAAAAAAAACTTCCTACCTTCGACAATATTGTTTACAGAGGGACAAAGGACGCGACATGACAGGAAATATTTTTGGCTTTTTCCACGACCTGATCAGGATTTCTGTACTTCGGCCCTTTGTGATCCCTTTCAAGTCGGCTTTCAGATCGCGATTCACGAGATGAAATATGGAAAAATTAAAATTTTTGAAGAGGATTGACGTATAATTACTCACATCAGGCAGATGCAAATTATCCATAGCTTTTATACAGTGGCTTTTATGCTAGATTGAATTGTTATCCGGACAAATCTTTGAAACCGTTGAACGAAAATCTTTGGAAACTGAAATGAAATTTCTTCATAAAACATAATCGGAATTCGCCAGTGCTATTGCACTTCAATTATAAGTATGTCTCAGCTTTTTCGATGAAATAAAGAACAGTATTTAAATTTCTTTCCTTGAACACAGATGATAACGATGCCGAGAACCGACGTCGAATCAGCGAAAAAACAGTATTTTCTTTAACAACCCGCTCTTCCATTCGACTCATCAGGGAAATACTAAAACCGATTAAAGAACCAATCCAGGTTAACTAAATCTTTCATGTGCTCTTCCCGGACATTCGAAGAAATGATTCACTCCATCAATCCAAGGAGATTAGATGTTCACACTTGAACGGGATCTAGCTCAAAATTTTACCCGGAAAACTCAAACATGTCAATTTCGAGGAGATTTCTGAAAAGTTTTGGCACTTGCCTAAAACAATGGGGAAGGCGAACACAAAATTTTGATCACCTTTGAAAGTATCATTTTTATCGATAGAAAATTTTAAATCATCATCAGAAAATGAAAGAATTGGATGGATTTTCAAACAGAAAAAAATTATACTTTTACGATATACGCTCATCTTTTATATGCTTCTTGTGAAGATACAGAGCAACTCAGAGTTTTTAGAAACCCTCCGGAACAACAGGAAATTAAAAAAGTATCCATAGACAAAAGGCAAAAGCGCTGAAACTATAGAACGAATAGTTAACTAAAACAAAAAGATCACCACCTGCATGCTTTTAGTGACGATCTTAGAATGACTTGTAAATTCTGTTTGACTCTGCATTCAAAAACGAATCAACTTACAAAGGGCTCCAATTTTTTGCATTGAAAAATAATAATTTCCCGAAGATTAATAGGAAGCGTTTGTCTGCTTTCAATACGATTTCCACGTGAATCAAGAAACCGTTCGCAAGTCATATGAATGTGTATCCGCTGATGATGAACTCCTATGAATACATCAATTTATTTCGAATTATTCAATACAGTTGTCCTCCTCCGTCTTCTTAAAAAATTTCAACCATTTTGAGAAATCCTTCGCACATCACGTACTGCTCTGTACTTTGCACAAACAAGTCATCCCTCGACGATGCTGAAAAAATCATTCGTCAGTCAAGAAAAAATGATGCCCTCGAAGCTGCTCAATACGTCAGATCGCTGTTTGACGAATTTTGGCGGGACTTTTTAGAAACCCCCCTCTCGAGCGAACCGGGTATATAATAATAATAATGAAATACGAAAATGATAAAAACGAATATCCTGGGAACAATGCGAGGATACGAAGCAGAAACAACAATCGGGTCCCACGCGGGAACCGATCACTTGGATCCACCATCGCGACAGTTGCCTTCTGCACACCAGCCATCCCGAATCATCGCATCGTTGTTGTCAGGACAAAAAAAAAAAGAATAAAGGGATTCTTTTTTTTTTCGGGCATAGGGATGACAACAACCGCGACGCGCGACGTCAAGATCCGGAAGACCGAGGGGGAAAATGAAACAGTAAGTAAATGCGAAAAAAAAATTTCCGCAAACACGCCATTTATTCGAGACACAAAGGCGGGATAAGAAGAGTACAGCTTTCAGTATTACACACATCCGCGGTCACTTTCACAGCTCGTCCAATTTCGTAGGTCATCGAGCACTCGACCAAAACAAACGAAAGGAATGATAACGACGCAAAAAAAAATCTGCGCAATCATTTATTTATTTATTTATTAATCTGGGCCAACACTTTTCCTGATACGCGCTGATCTCAAAATTTTCTTTCCGCGTAAGAAAATTGCCAGGATCCATTAAAATAATTTACTTTCGCTAAAAGCGAATTCGCTTCTATCTCTTTTTCGAGAAACCCGAAAAACACAAGTGGTCATCACCAATGCGTATGAAGACGACAATCAACCTTTTACACAAATGAGCAAACTTTTCCGTGATTCTTCGACTCGAAACTCCTCTTCGTCAATTAAAAAGAGTGTATCCGTCAGGAAACTAATTTAAAATAAAGCACTTCGAAATCGTGAACGTCAGATAAGAAAAGGAAGCACAGAAACGCGACTTTCTAATTTAAAAAGCAGACAAAACTTTTGTTCCAGCAGAAAACAGATACATGGTTGCACTCGTAAAATGCGTCGTTATTCTGCGTCGATGCAAATAAGCGAAATACAGTGAGACCCCCACACGCAGACACCTCGAAATGCAGACAATTCGACATAGGGACACTTATTTTCCCATAAAAAAATTAATAAAAAAGGCCCGACATGAGGACACTGACTCGACACATGGACATTGTGGGATAAAATTACAAATTGCGTCCCAATTTAAACTGATTCAATCAATATATTTCAACACAAAATGGACATTTGGGCATTTGGGGAATTGCATACTGATATCTCTGTACAGTACATAGAAATGTATTAAGTTAGGTTGGGTTTGATAAGTTTTTTCTTTTTTTTAAATTTTTATAAGATGAAATTTTGTAAAAAAAAAAAATAATAATCTATGGTAGAATACCATTCTGCTCACCAAATTCTAGAAAGAATCAGCATGATTCTTGTCACCTAATTGTTTGGGTGCCCCAACAATTGGGTGACCGGACCTCGATTTGGTGGACTGGAGATTGGCGAGGCCAAGGACTGCCCTGGCTGGCGGTTAGACCGACTGGTGCTTGACAACCAGCGGGTGCACAACTGTCAATTGACTGACTGGCGGATGACCCGGTATCGTAATTGAGGCACCCTCTTAATTACATATTCCCAGCCGCAAACCCGCTGATTGCCCTGTCTTATTATTTCCCACCTTTTCTTCCACTGTGCTATGGTTCAATTCTTTATGTTCCATTGATTAATTCCTCAATAGTATGTTTAGCAACTCTGAAGTGCTGCCAAATGGTGAAGCTATGCATGCAAGTGGCTTTTAATGTTTTTTGTTTTGTTTTTTTTGAATTGTCCTAACTCCATGGGATGTATGTGTTTGAAAGAGAGTCTGGGAACTTGTGAGCCAACCCCTCCTATCTCATCCTCACGCAATAATAAGAAGAATGAGCTGTTGGATGGTCACTCACTCACTCACTCACCGGCTCACTCACTATATATACACGGGCCCCATGTGCCGGGAAGAGGAAGCCGAAGGAAATTGGAAAGCGAGCTCACCTTAATCCTCATCATGAGCGCGTCTGCCTGGCTGTCCGAGCAACACCCCTCCACCTTGAGGATCTCCCGCAGGGTCTGGTACGTGTGCTCGGCCATGGTGCAGTCCCCGCACACGTAGAAATGCCCGCCTTGCTCCGCCATCTGCGCGTAGATCAAACCCGCCTCCTTCCGCATCAGGTCCTGCACGTACGTCTGCGAAAGAAGGACAGACAATAGACACAAAGTGTGAGTCAGCTGGATTGGAACCGGGATGAATCCCGGCGTCAGGAACAGCAGCAGACAGTCGAAATGCCCCAACTTATAGTGCCATCATTTGGCCTGGCATACTTTGCGGGCACTGAATTGCGGGTATAGTGTCGCATCTATAGCAGAAGGAAATTCAGTTGCAGGCTCCTTCTACTATAGGTAGAACAGGCTTTTTGTTTTGTTTCGCAGAATTGTTAGGCCATTTTTAGCCTGTTTTATGCTGGAAAAGAAAGCCACGCAAAAGATGTTGAGGCTCAAATGAAACTGTTTTTACCGCATTCAAGTTTATTTTATATTACAGAATACCTTAGCTTTTGTGCAAATTGGGTCAAGTGAAAGAGTCCATGAAACTTTTTTTTGCAGTTTTGTACCAAACTTTCCATGGAAGTACAAAGTTTCCAGGTTAGGTGGAGTGATTTGTAAGTATCCTATAAAGAGACAGTAAAGAGACTATAACTATAAGAGACCCCTGGGTTATTGAGATGACAATCTTTGATGTGGACATTAAAATAAAACCACCTAACTACTGTACACGTAAATTCAGAAATGGAATTTCTAAAAATGATCCTGAGCATGGACATGGGATTCTCAATAATAACCTAAAGATTTCCCTGTAAATAAGCCAACATTTTTCTTATTTTGTCCTTTTTCATTCAGGATTACAGGGATTTTTTGTGCACTAATGAGTAAGCTGGCACTAACTCTGGGGTTCTGGTAAAAACACCATTGACTCATACAGGGACATTTGTTGCAGGGAAATTTGTGGCACTATGTGAGGGTGGCACTAAATGAAGGGTCAACTGTATCTTCCTGGTTTCAAATTCTGCTTCAAGCCAACCCAATAGTGAACAATAACATCAAATTCGGACAATGAGATTTCTCATATCTTATGGCTGATTAGGTGAGCAAAAAATAAATGTATATGCTGTACTCCTCTTTCCCAAGGTTTTGCAAGTGCAGTTACTGCATGTTTCTCTGATACCTTGGATAAGTCAAGTTGAGGAAAAGGATAGCAAATGAGTGAATAGACTAGGTGCTTTGTCACCTTTCATCATTCCAGAAAACGCAAACAGCAGTGGATGACCCAAACCAGACAATGTGTGTGTTTATCAGATTGTGCAAAGGTAGAATGACTGCTTACAAAGTTATGAAGATTTGGTGAGCTGCGTTGCCATGCAAAAGTACAAAATCAGTGTGCTGCTGGCATTGTGAACATTTACTGATACACTAGAAATAAGTCACATGACAGAGCATTGTAAGGAGATCAGGAATAACCAAGCCATTGCTGACAGCTAGTACAGCATCTACTACCATACTTACTCAAGAACCACATGGGCACATCTTTTTTCAAAACCGAGAAAAAAGGGAATTTGGATGAGATAGATGGGTATGCAGTGTTGAACACGTTTAGAGATTGAGGTGTGGATTATAATTGATTTCATTGAGGAATTTGGGACCAAGTTTAACAGGAAACATGCAGTGAGACCCGCACATGCGGACACCTCAACATGCAGACAATTCAACATAGGGACACTTACTTCCCCTTAAAAAAATTAATAAAAGAGGCCTGACATGAGGACACTGACTGAACATAGGGACATTTTGTGATAAAATTGCAAATACACTTCTGGCTAAATTACAAGAAACATATATTTCCAGCCCTAAAATTGATGCACAAAAAGTTCTTGGGCATGTCTCTCACTAATTTACCATCCATTTAGCTAATTTAAAAAATTACCTCCACCATAGAGGGACTTCCTTCTCTCTTTTTCACTTGAATGTTATTTCTACAGAGAATGCCAACATTTCTATGTACTGTACAGAGATATCAGTATGCAATTCCCCAAATGCCCAAATGTCCATTTTGTGTTGAAATATATTGATTGAATCAGTTTAAATTGGGACGCAATTCTTATTTTCATGGAATTATGTTGAGTATTTTGTCCATAAAACACCAATTAAAAATTAGATAATGTAAGTCTAAGGGAAAATGAGACTTGAATTAAGGAAATTTCAACTTGAGTACACTCTTGATGAATCATTTCCGTCTGCATCTCGGGGTCTCACTGTATTCAAATCAAAGATAATTGCTCTTTTAATCCATGAACTCAAGGACATTTGCGAGTGAATCAAACATAATTTTCTGAAAGTACAACGAGATAACAGCCAACTCGGTAAAAAAAAAAGCAATTTCATTCCAAGAAATCAATCTCAACCCTTAATCACGACCGAGAGCAATTTGTCTTTGAAAACAAGTCAAATTTGGTTTTAACCCGTCCAGATGCCACCACCTTCGGCGGTGTCCGGAAAAAGTTGGCAAGGGATCAAAAGGCATTTTCGCGTGACTCTCTTGGAAATGCGTAATGATCAAGATTTGAAACGTTGCCAAGTGTCAACGCAATCGGGAAAGAAACAAACAACTAGCTTACGTCGAACAAGGTTCACGACCCAATTCCTAGCCACAAACGCTGAGAAAACATCTCTTCACGTCTCTTTCAACACTCCAAGGGCCCAAGAGATGCCATCAAATCGAAAATTTTCAGATCATCAAAGTGAAATAACACGAGTTTGCGGGCGAATCAAAGATGCACTTTTCGTCACTGGACTCACATTTCGCCAGACACTATTTTTCTAAGTGAATCGGTGAGACTGCCATTTATTTTTGAAGCGAAATATTTCCAACAAATTGCACTGCACCGAGAAAACACAAACGAGGCTCACTCTAATTTTCTTTAAATCAGTGTAAGCAGTATTTTGATCAGCATAAAATGAAAATAAAATGCAAACTTATACGAAAATTAATGCAAGACGTATTTTAGGACATTGTATAATGTCCTAAATTGCACACAGAAATCATGATTTCGGCTGAATAGCTCAACATTTTCCATGCTGAAAATCGACGAATTAAATTAGGCTTTAAATCCAATTCAGAAATGTTCTGGTATTTCTAGCTCAAGGACGCGATGGATAGAATCCTGATTCTAGTTGGAAATGCCGTCCTCGAGTAAATACTGTACAGTTGGTGCCTAAGGCATAAATGAGATCCGCATAAACCTGTGATTCAGAAGACTTTTCCGTGCAAAGAAAGAGATGAATAATGATGGTATTTTTAAGGCACCAAAGCACTAGTGCGCCTTGGACTATTTCGAGATACATCGCAGTATTTCAAGTCAAAATCAGAAAAGCGTCTTTTACTCGGGAGCATTAGGTAAAATAATTCGGAAAATGCGATGAAATTAATCCCGGCAGACTCCATAAATAACTAAATTATGCAGAACTTTCTCCAGAACCGTCATGCTTCGATATGAACGAAACGCTCGCAGAATGGCACACGTCAAACGGCATCGCGAACTTCGATCCAAACTTTTTCCGATTCCGAATCTGCGTATCGTTTTATTCGAGGTACTGTACCTTCTTACAAGCATCAACAAATCCCAGTTCCTCATTTTCCCAGTTCCTCAAAGATAAATCGAAGATGAGAATTCAGCATTACAGTATTATTCCGCACATGGGAATTCATCGCAAATCAGCACAAAAAATAGAATATTCGGAATGAACAAACGCATAGGCCACAATGGTATTGTACATGATTTGCTCACAAGCAAAAACACTGCACAAAAAGAGAGAAAAAAACTCGTCCTTCTGAAAATCACTGAAAGCAATTTTTACTTCAAGATCAAGGATCTTTCCTGAGAACAGAAGAAAAACCTTTCAACCCGACACAAAATAAAAAACACTTACTTTCACTTTACTTTTTTAAAGTGAAATAAGAACATCTGTTCGGTTTAAGGGAAATTTTCCAGGACTAAAAAATAAACAGTGGAAATCTCACGGTCAAAACAAAGAAGAAAATCTTTCCGGTCAATACAGTTAATCCGCGGAAACCCCAGTCATCGCAACGCTCAAAAAACCATTTGAATCTGAAACTTTCCATAAAAAAAAGAAAAGAAAAAGAGAATGGAGAGGTTCAAGAAAAACTGACCAACCAAAGAATCATCCCATCCACGATACGGGTTTCTACGAGGAAGAGACTCGCTTCACATAACGCTACCGTGGAAACGGAAATCGAATTACTGCACTCGGAAACTCGACCAAATGGCTTTCATCATGACGGCTTCACACAGGGGTGTTCAAACCTTTTCGTTTCCCTCTTAAGCCACGTTCCTAAGGCTTCGGTTTTTATTTTTTATTTTCAATCATCGGCTTACAGAAGACTCACACATCCAACAGCTGAGACTCGAGTTGCGGGTGTCATAATTATCTTCGAGATTTTCGTAGAATAAAAAATACAGTGGGACCCCGAGATGCCGAAGTAATTGGCGCTTGGACCTTGTCCCTATGTCGGATCGTCCGCACGTCGAACCTCGTTTTCCCATTGACTTCCATGCAAACGTACGCACAGTAATTGGTTCTCCAGTTCGTCAAAAATTAGGAATAAGTCCTCCAAAATATAATACAAATTGTTTCAAACAACTTCAAGTTATAGAAAAACAACAGTGCAGAAGAAAACCACACAGAATGTGATATTCTGGCACAAAAAAAAAGGCCAACGATCAAAGAACAAGAATAAGTCTAGCTTTGATGTGCATAGATGACTGAAAAAACTCTGAAAAAGCACAAAATCAGATTGTTTTTGAGTGTGAATTAAAGTAAATTTATTGTATATTGAAAAATTTTCCGATTGTTGTGGAATATAAATACTGTAGCTCGATTCGTCTCAGATATCAAAAGTAAAATTTTCATTTTTATTTTTAAGGAAAATGCCAGAAGTGCCCCTATCTCAAACCATCGTCCAAAATTCGGGCCAGATTTTTGGGGTTTAAAGTTTCCCCAAGTCGAAACATACGTATGTCGGGTGTCCGCAAATAGGGGTCTCCCTTCGTCATTCACGAGCATCGAAAAAAAAAAAAACGGGAAAACGAGTACATGGTCTCAATTTTGAATTTAACAAGTAAAATATTCATTACTTCAGGTTCTCAAGCAAACATCCCGAAGCGGAGGGTCAACGAGTCACGAAGCCCCATGCATTTGCTTGAAAGATGAGAACTAAATTTCTAATTTAGTCTAATCAGTGTAAATTTAGTTGGGAGGACTCGACGAACAACCTGTGCTTTCATCTAATAGGAACAACGGAAGCACAGACTTCGAGACGATCCAGATTCATTATTTAAAAAAAAGAAAACCAGAAATAATGCCAAAACACACAGCAGCGTCATGGAAAATGCCGAATCCATTATAGGAAAATAATACTTTCGAGCTTTTGAGTTGAGAAATTTTGGATTTCAGGTGAGAGTATTCTGTTTGTATCCCACAAAAACAGCGGCAATCGCGCATCTCAGACGATTTATTGATTGTATGCACGTTTCAAAATTTGAAAGTTTTTGGAAGATACTTATCTGCAATAAAAAAATCAAATAATGTACTCAGTTAAGAGTATACTGTAAATGTATTCGAAGGCGAGTAGATCTTCATCTCGTTGACATCATCCAAAAACAGCGGCCAATGCGAACATCTCAGACGAGACACAGACTGAATTTCTACAAATCGGAAAAACTTGAAAACTTGCAGGAAAAAACTCGTGTGAAACGGGCAAATCCATCATGAAGTTACCGTGCTCATAAAAACGCATTTTCAGTCGAGAAAATAATTAAATTTATACTTCAACGCTAAATAAACCCTTTCATAGGCCATTTCGTTTCATTGATGTTCCCAGCAGCAACAAATATTACGCACAGAAAAACGAAGAATTAAATTTTATTTTAAAGATACACTTTCAGGGTCCCTGAGTTCGGAATACTGTACCATAATTACAAGTATTACTTGTATTTACGTTTAAATTTTGACGTTTGCACCGGTTTCTAACCCACCGAAACCACGGGTTGCGTACCTCATCTCGTCCAGAATTTATTTTCAAGATACCTCCAGCGGGGGCGACCACATTGTCTGCGGCAATCAGCGCTAGAACTAGCACTCTGTTCGGGGAAAGTTGAGCCGAAACGAGGTTTTCGCGGAAATATAGTCGAAGCGCATTTCTTTTCGTTCGGGTTATTCCGAAGAAGGGCAAGTACGGAAAACACGGGACAGGGGAAGAAAAGAAAAAAAAACCCCAGACAAAAGAAACATGAAACAAAAAGAGGGGGTTAGCCAACGTTTCGTTGGTTCTCTTTCTGTGAATACGGTCAGTCTCCATCGGGGGTCCCTCCAGCCTCTCTGGTCAGTCTTTCTTCATCAACCGTGGAGAGTGGTCGCAAGACCCCTTTCCCGGGACTTTACATTGGCACACTCGGAGGACAGGGGCAACATCAGAGTGCCGATACGGTGCTTTGCATTTGCGCCTGATCTTTGGAGTTCCTGCCCAACAAAAATCAACGAGTGACGCAGCTTAAGAGTACTGGTTTATGGTGAATTTATTTTGCAGAACCGAGTATATCAGTTGAGTTAAGATGTTGTTTTTGGACGACGATGATCAAATTCCGTCCCCAATCCCACATGAAGACGTGGGCAGTGAGGGTACAAGTGATGAAAGTGAAATGACCCCAATAGTGGGGAATCAGAGACAACACAACATCACTTTGGAGGAGAGTGACAGCTGCGCTTCTGGCCAAACAGACCCGGAGTCATTAACGGATCATACCCTAAGTAAGTCAACTTGATCCTTAAGTGAACCAAGTGTACCTACACGGTTAAGACCCCCAATGGGTTGGTCAATTCAGAGGCCCGGCTCTTGTTAGTCGTTGGCTGCCAAGAGGGGAAATGTGTGGAATGTCCCCATTTCTCCTATAACCCGGAAATTTCCAGGGGGAAAAAGTTATACTCGACACGAGTTTCAATGGAACCATATGGGTTTCTTCTGTTGTTTACCGCATCTAGTGTCGGAACCAACGCCAAAACGTCCCCGGATCCAGCAACCGGAGGAGTCTGACACGGAGTTTGCAGACCTTGAGGCCGAGCTGTTACCAAAACCAACTGGACCTACACTCAGGGACAGCGTGAAGCGTCACCAGGAGTTATTTTTTAAAGAGCCTTTTATTGCGGCGGCCTTAATTCCATCGTTTTTGGAAGAAATCGAGAAAGAATTTCCCCAACCTGTGAATACAACGGTGGGGGTGGTACCGCGCACAAATGCTCCCATTTTTAAGAATTTGCCTGTTACCCATCAACAAGTAGATGCGGGTTATCAGAAGATTCAAAAATTAATGGCAGTAACCCATAGAGCTCTGGTTGATCTCTTGGACGATGTCCGGGGGGACCCGGAACGACGGAAGAAGGCATCGGTGATCATGAAGATCAATGCAGCGGCCTATCTTGCAGTGGCGGACCAGAGACGAAAAGCGATTACCAATGGGTTAAAACAACAACATCCCCCTCTGGCGGCATCATTGAAAGCGGGCCAGTTCACGTGCCAGGTACATGGGGAGCAATTGGTTGACCTGACTGATAAGGCCTTGCTGGACACAGTGGCAACGGCAACAGCACAAGAGGCAACGTTGAGATCGGCCATCAAGGCAGCCCGCGGTTATCCTCAATCCACAATGAGAGGTAATCATAAACATCACGGAAATCGTGGTGGCGGTCATAGTGGCCACCGAGGAGGGGCCAGCAGTGGGGCGCCAAGTGCAAATCGATATCCCCGACATGACAACCCCAGGCCGGGACAGTCTTTTTTAGGGGATGGCCGCAGCAAAAACCACAGGTACCGCGACCAGCAAGACAACAGGGAGCAACGCGACAACCGCAACAACTCCAACAACAATCGGCGTGGCAACGATCGTCGACACCGTTAGGACTGCCTGCGGCAGTCCCATTGAATGGCTCCCAGGTTAGTTTTCCTTTAGGGGGCCGACTGCGTCATTTTCTGTCCTTCTGGAGAACCCAGGTGACTCAGAACCCGTGGGTTTTGAAATTAATAATGGGGGTAAAGGTAGACTTTGTCTCCTCCCCATCATCTGATTTGTCCAGTTCAAATCCTCAACCAAAGAGTCAAGAAGAGGCCAAGGCAATTTCGGACTTAGTATCCGATCTTTTGCGGGTGGGGGCCATTCGCGAATGCAAGCCCTTGCCTGGTGCGGTGATAAATCCGATTTTTGCTGTAAGAAACCATAATGGTTCTTATCGTCTGATTTTAAATAGCAAAGAGGTGAATGACGCGTGCATAAAGAAGATTCACTTTAAAATGGAGACACTCCAAGTGGTCCTTGATTGCATCCAGCAAGGTGATTGGATGACGTCTATTGATTTAATTAAAGGATTCCACCACGTGGCCCTTCATCCCGAACACCAGAGGTTTTTCATGTTCCAATGGAAGGGGATCTCATTTAAATTTGTCTGTCTCCCTATGGGTATGCGAGAATCACCCCGACTTTTCACGGTCATTTTGAGGGCATTGTTAACAGCACTAAGAAGACGACGGCTACGGGTTTTTTCATATATCGATGACACACTGATAGCAGCGCCCACAAGGACACAGGCGATATCTAATACTCAGGAAGTCAAGTCATTTTTTGAAAGAGCCGGCTTTCTCATTCATGGGGAAAAATCAGCCTTGACTCCGGCGCAAAGAATAAAATTTTTAGGGTTTATAGTCGACTCCAATTCTATGGAAGTCGAACTTCCAGAGACAAAGTGGAAACGTCTTCAGGACGATTTATGGCTCTTGGAACAACATTTGAAAAACAGGAAGCCTATGCAGCTGCGGAAATTTGCACAGATTCTAGGGTTTCTACTCAGCTGCATGCCAGCGATACCCTACGCCCAGGGGCATTTCCGCTTGTTGGAGGGAGCAAAACAATACGCGCTTCGGACAGGGATTAAGTGGGAACAATCCTTCACACTCCCGTTTTCACTGACGGCAGACATTTCTTGGTGGCTAGCCTTGAAACCCCCTCTTCGACGGTCCTTTTGTCGGCGTCCTATCTCCCATACTATCTCTACAGATGCCGCCACTTCCGGCGGCTGGGGAGCCATTTGTGGAAAGTCTCGGGTGGCGGGGCTTTGGAAGGAAGAGGACACCAGCAGAATTGAGCTTCTGGAACTCAAGGCCATCCGTTTGGCGCTAAAAACTCTTCCATTCAATTGGTATAGGGCCAACATTCGATTAAGAGTTGATAATACAGTAGACTTTGGAAGGAAGAGGACACCAGCAGAATTGAGCTTCTGGAACTCAAGGCCATCCGTTTGGCGCTAAAAACTCTTCCATTCAATTGGTATAGGGCCAACATTCGATTAAGAGTTGATAACACAGTAGCAATCAGCTACATCAATCGCGCAGGAGGCAAGATAAGATCACTTGATCAGGAGGCCCGTTTATTGTGGAAATTCTTGGAAGATAACGAGGCTACCGCATATGCGACATATATTCCATCAAAAGATAACCCAGCCGACAAACTGACAAGGGAGCTCACAAGAGCAGAAGGCAGGGAATTGGACGCGGAATGGCAATTAAGACCAGAGATATTCGCGAATATTTGCGCAAGGTGGGAATTTTTCCCAGAGATGGACTGGTTCGCCTCAGTGCAAAATACTCAACTTCCTAGATTTGTTACGCGATTTTTCACACCAGGGGCGGCAGAAAATGATGCTTTCAATTTCGAATGGAACAAAGTTAAGGGATATTTATTCCCGCCATTTTGCCTCCTCAACAGGGTAATCGGAAAAATCATCACGGAAAAAGCACAAGGGATCCTCGTACATCCAAACTGGCCCTCCCAACCATGGTGGCCCATGTTGGTAGAAAACCGCCAAAAGTATCTCAACCTCCCCCAAGCAGCCACGAGTCTACAACTACCTCAACATCCAGATCTCATTCACCGCTTGACACAAATGCAACTCCAATGCTCAGCCTTTTTCCTCCAATGAAGACGGCACCCCCAGCAGTGGTGACAACAATTCAGGCGTCTTTGGCACCAGCCACGATTCGGCTGTATGACAGCTACGCCATTCGATTTGGAAAATTTCTTAAGGAGAAGGGCTTGGAGATCCACGAAATTGAGACCCTTACCGTGCTCGAGTTCTTAAGTCAATTTGCAACAGCAAAATATTCCTTCTCATATATCAAGGCACTCCAAAGTGCAATCCTGAAGGCCATAACGCTCAGACGTCCGGATTTCAGACTCGATACAATTTTGCTGAAACAATTTATGGCAGGAGCAAAGAATTCTTGCCGGATGTTTTCACGCAAGGCAATTATTTGGGATGCTCAAACAGTGATTAACTTTTTGGCAGAAGCACCCTTACCCACAACTATAGCGTCAACGGCACAAGAAACCGTCACAGTCTTGGCATTAGCAACAGGGGCAAGAGTGGATGACCTGTGGAAAATGGGGGCAGCAATCTTCCCGCAAGGCAGAGGTTTTTTCATACCTTTCCTAGAACATCAATAGACCTCCAGGAAAGTGAAAAATCCGGCAACGGGAATTACCATCAACGCATTCCCGATCAGGAGAGTATGCCCTGTACAGCTCTTGCAATTATATCTGAAAAGAACCTCAAACTTCCCAAACCGAGCAAATTTCCTGTTTGTCCGATCGGACAATGGAGAACGAGTTGAAAAAGCAACGCTTTGCTCATGGTTAGTGACAACGTTGGAACGAGCTGGCATTATTGCAACACCAGGTTCGACTAGGGCCGCCGCAGCAAGCTTTGCCAATGCAAACAATCTGTCATTTGATCAGATTGCGCAAATGACGGGATGGACACAGGAGTCTACCTTTAATGTGCATTATAAACGCACAATCGTGTCAAGTGGGGGAAACCTAATGTACAAAGGGATGGGATCGGGAGAGCCCCAATAGCTGTATAAAGCGCTATCACATATTTACACAGAAAGGGTGTTATTGTATGTTCGTTTCTGGAAAGAATGTATGCATTGAATGTACATATCTATATTGTTGATATGCATGTATGGATGTATATACATGATTAAAACGATACGAGAGACAGTTGGTGTGTTCTGTTTCATGGTGGCTTTGCAGTGGTCTGCAACCCCTCACGGCTGATGTACAACTTGTGTTCAAGCCGGTGCTAAAAATTCACAGAAAGAGAACCAACGAAACGTTGGCTAACAAGGTCCCAGTCCAGCGGAGCGTTAGACTGGGACGTGTTAGTAATAGTGGAGTTGGTTCTCTTTATGTGAAACCCCCCCTCTAAGCCTCCCAAGAATTAGTACCTGATTGGACAGCTTGAACAGCTTCGTTGTAAGGTTTCTAAACTTCTGACCAGAGAGGCTGGAGGGACCCCCGATGGAGACTGACCGTATTCACATAAAGAGAACCAACTCCACTATTACTAACACGTCCCAGTCTAACGCTCCGCTGGACTGGGACCTTGTTTTTCTGCGATGTAGGACTCGTTGGTTAACGGGTACGGAACCGGAGATCCCTGATGGGTTTCCTTGACCCATGCTCTTTCGGTTTCGGTTCGGCAACTTGCATCGCTCTTTGTGTGATTTCTAGGCTATAGTTTCCGACGGGAAAATTCCCAAAGCAGTGAAACACGGCAGCATTTACAAGTTTCGTAACCCCCCTCCCCCCTCTTTTACCCCAAAAAGTTTACTTTCGCTTCAGCAGAGGAAATACCACGTGCGAATATTTCGATGAACTTTCAAGTTTTAAATCCAACCGACAGTCGACTTCACTGGAAGAATGCGGCATTGAAAAATACATAAATATTCCTTCCACTTTTGAAGCACAGTACTTCACGAAATACAGTCGGACAAATTTTTCAGCGACTCGGAAATTCGAATACTCGACGGGTAATTCGTATTTAAAAGAGATCAGGGAAAAGTTGGCGGTTGCTCCGGAAGTACTTATTGGCACATTTCTCGTGAACTCTGGAGGACAGGAAATTGCTAACCGCGATAAAAAAAACATGTGTTGCGCTGATCCATAATATACACTTTTGCTATCGTAATTTTTCCATATAATCGCAATCAAGACAAAAATAAAAATAAAATATATATATAAATATATATATAATAAAATAAAATAAATAATATAATATAATAAGCTGGAATGTCATCAGGGTCAAGGGGAAAAAATATAAGTTCGCAAACTTCCGTGGCTATCAAAGCTTCAAAGGCATTCTTTACCTTTTTAATATTACGAGGTAAAGGTATTAAAAAGGCTTTCGTAATATTACCTTTTTTTTATCAAATTTTGAAGGTCTCACGTTTAGTTTTCTAGCGCAACAAAAACCGACAGCAGCTTTTACGAAAAACACTTTCAGTTGCTTGAACTACAGTATTTCAAGCAATGATTTCAACCTCTGAAAATTGGTTTGATTCTCGAAACCACAGAATAATGCTTCAACCTCAAGCACTGCAGTGGTATACGCTTGAACTCTCCACGTACGAAAATTGCCAGCAAAACAAAATTGAACTCACAACGCATCACTCAACTCGCAATAACTGGAAACTCAAGAGGTGCTCAAATTGAACTAATTTTAATGGATAGGATCTGCGAATGCACTCAATCCAGCTGTCTTTGGACGATCAAACCAACTTCACAGTAATGCATGGACTCGGCGACTGGCTTTGATGTCAGAGGCCTCGGACAAAGTGGGTAGGCAATATGCGATGCAAGTTAACCCAGGTTCTGGGAATGGGCTGGAGATTCACGGTTATTCACAACTGGGAATCCATCGAAGGAAATCTTATCGATTTCATTCGTGCGAGTATTTGCTCCAGTTTCTCAGTAAGATTATTTGGGGCAAAAAGCACTTCGCAGGACATCCAGAGTTTTTGCAATTTCACATCTTCAACAAACAAACGATACGGCATTCAGAGAGACAGTTAATGTAAAGGATGATCGAAATTGACAAAAATCTCCGCCATTTGTGAGAGTTTCAAACGATTAATTTGAATAACAGCGTGACCAGAAGAGGGAATTGAAAGTTTATACGCTGTCATGTTTATATGTTTTCCTAAACTTCGTTTAGAAATTCAACCGGAGCCCGACAAGTTTGGAAGTGTTTCCGAGCTCCAACAAAACCAAACTTGCATCTTCTTCAAGTTCCAACGTACAGTACTTCATCATATGGTTTCATTATTTCACAGAGGTTCTCAATAAAAGTTCCACTAAGGCCTAAGGGGCTCCTCGTGGAATCCACAGGGGCTCCGCGGATATTCACAAAAAATAGTACAGCGAAATTCCAATTGTTTTCAAGGTTGATGCGTAATGCCAAGGAAAAAATGACATAATTGTACGTCGGCATTCAAAGGTATTTCGTAAGAGATAAGTTCCGAATTTTACGTTTTCCGCAGCCGAAAAAAAAGTCGGATAGGTTCTCAGGGCTCCGTCATAGAATTGAACTTACAACCTGGGTTTCGGATGATAAGATTTACAGTGATGAAAAAAAATATCAAAAATATTGAGCAAGTCCGTGTTACGGAGTACTTCAGTTCAATGCATTTCATGTTCTTCACTGCTTTGTATTCGAAACGAGGCGGGGACATCGAATTAACCCACAGTGTTGCGAATTTTATAAGAATTGGAGGATGAGTTTGGCTGGCGCCAAACTCATCCTCCCGCTAATCTCGTGGGAACCCAAGGCCACCAAAACTCACATAGCCTTCTCCTCAAGGAGACATTCCTCTCTGACCTCCGAGGTCAATCATTTCTGCATTTCCTCTTTTATCTATGAAAGGCCATCTCTTGCTGGCCTTCTGTGATGTTTTCCTGGTCTC
>CAJPEX010001603.1:5044-53867 GCA_905338405.1 Notodromas monacha
TCTAGTTTCAACATATTTTAAACAAATGCTAACGAAACTGCCAGGGTTTGCAAACCCTATCCCCGCGTGAAGGATGAAGATTTAAAGAAGAAACAAAAGGTTTCGCAACAGCTGTGGGGCTAAAGAAAGCCGAAAGTAAACCTCAAGCACAGGGTCGAGCAGCAATAAGAAACTGGTTCTTGTTTTATTTTTATTCTTTTGCTGTTGAGTCGTTTTTGCGGATTTAGCTCAGGTTCAGACTCGACCCCAAGGTTGCGGGAAAATTGCTTCGACTCTGTTTGCGTCTGGAACTGGAGGAAATGAGCAAATTTATTTCTCCAACAGTGTTATCATATTGCAAGTTTGCAAAACCCCACTGTCACCTGCTCCAGCATCATTCAAAGATGGGTACGAGTGATTTGAATTTATAAAATGTGGATGATTTTTGGCGTGAGAATTTATGAGCTGTTCACATAATTGCCAAATGAATTATGAAATTACTTAAAATCCCTGATACGAATGTATTCTTCATTTCATCTACATAATTGTTTTTATGCATAAGTTAAAAATTTTCAGCGTAAATACTTCTGAATAAAGATAGAAAATGACGTGTCTAGAAAATACTGTAGTGTAGATTTAAGAAACAGATGCTTCCTCCCAAATTTTATGAAGATTTTCAATATACATTTCGAATACCCGTAGTTCTGCTTTTAAAAAATACCTGGAAGCAAAATAACTTGGAACTACGGAAATCCTCCGATTTTCTCAGCTAGAAAATGTTGAATTCAAATGAAATTTTCGAACTCAGAACGAAATGTACGCGTTTCGAATACTGTAATCTGAATCGAGAAAACGTGAGCACCAGAACGAAGCGTATTGAATATATGCTTTACCATCGTAACAGATTATAATTTTCAAGATTTCTAGAAGTCTTTCCCATCGGGTGCAAAAACTTCGTATTTTTTCAATATACTGTACCAGGTTTTTGCATGAATCCTTTTTTGAATAAACAAGATTTCAAAGGGAATTCAGGCAGGGACTTGCAAAAAATATTGACTCTGGGAAGTATTCCATTTGGGTTGGTTTGACTTATTATTGAGGTTCCTTTGTAGATGCATGCTAAAAGACTTATTGTCTCAACAGGGGAAACATATTTAGCAAGACAAGCCTGTGCAAAATAGCACTTCAGAGAAGAGCCCATCACATGCGTTTTATTTGACTTCGCCATGCGGTTTTTTTATTGAAAACTTTTTGATTCGGGGTTGAAATGGTGTTTTTTCCGCGGGAATTATCACCCATTGATCTCGCAAATTAAACGAACAGATTAGTTCGTTGGAAATCTATTTATTACGTTTCACGGCGCAAACATATGAAATCCTGGATCAAGAATTACACCGAGCAATTCGCAACGTTTTCGTTCGAGATTAAATTCCGGAATCTCGACTGCTGCATTATCAATCGCATTTTAACTTTATCAACTCGAACTTGGATGCTCAAATTTGCGCCGAAGCCTTGTTCAGCGTTCACCACGAAAGCTGTTTATGTCAGCTAGGGGTTATTCCACGTAATTACGCGTTTTTTACTACTGTACTTCCAAACTGAGAAAGCAATGAAAACGAAGCGCGAATTACTTTATGACCTCGTATATATAGAATGGGTCCATTTATGACCGGAATCGCGTGGGAGGAGAGTCATTTCTTGGCTGACGTGGAAGGAACAAATTAGTCAGGACGCCCGGAAATTCGTCCCGCATCATGTCATTTCTGCCCTTACTTTTTTTTTTCGAAGTATCTTCGGTGTCAACGACCGTCTATATACCCTCAACGTTTTTATTCCACGAATTAAGTTTATGGTGTTCTTGAAAAGCTATGCTCAGAATTTCGAGAAGAAGTTCTCGCCTTTCCGAAGTTGACATTTTTGCGCATCATACACTTTGGGAATGAAGTTATCGTGGTGAGCTTTGGAAAGCAATATCGGGAAGAAACCCTGAGGCGATGCAGTGATCATCTGTCATCGCTGAATGAGCAACTATACTAAAGGATGGCATGTATTTTTATAAAACCGTTGACGATTGTTACGAAGTTTATCTTGACCGAGTATTACAGCTGGATATTTTTTTTCAGAAAACCCTTCATTTTAAATATAAAAAAATTTAAAAGCCTATTTTTGAATACAGTATTTTGCTTGCCGCCAGACTCCGCATCACACAATTAAAGGATGGCATGCATTTTTAGGACAGACGTCGATGGAATTAGCAATTATTTCGAAGATTCTCTTGACAGAGTACTGTATAACAGGAGAATAATTTTTCAAGACATCCCCAATTTTAATGTGTACATCTTTCTTCAAAACTTAATTTTTGAATTTTTTTTTTCTTGCTGACCGACTCTGCGTCACCCACGCTTTTCTCGAGAAAAAATAACTTACCTTGTTTTCAGAGAGGAATCCTTTGAGTTGGATAAGCATGAAGTCATATGAAGTCGAGAGTTGCTCTGCTTTCTCACTGTCGCCAGCAGCTTTTTCTTGAGCGGAATGCTGAATCAAATTAGCCAAGATTTCCTCTTGCTTTTTCCCTGCTACTCGCAGCTGGTGCAGACGCCGGAGTTTTCGTATGGGCAGGAAGAAGTAAACGCACGGCATCCTTCACGAGCTCTTTGCTTTTATTTATTTTTATTTTCTGTATTCTCTTGATGATGTGCACTCACGGGTTGCCCGAAATTGGCCATCGCGCAACTTTTTCTCCAGCAGATACAGTAATTGTGGCACACACACACGCATGCATACCCACACACTTGCCGTAAAAATTGTCGAAGATTTTATGCAGAAATCCGGGGAGTTATTTTTTTGCAGCTGCTGTGGTCTCTTTTGTTTCACAGTGTAGTATTTTTTCCCTTTTTTATTTTATTGGAAGTTCCTCATGTTCGAGCAGGATAAAAGTTTTAGTAAATACTGTACTGTGTAGGCTGGTGAAGGCTATTTTCGGAATGCGTTTTTAGCATCACTGTAAGAAGGCTATTTTTCAATGCTGTACGTCCAACTTTTTTGTGACAAAATAGTAATTTTTAGCTTCAATTGAGATGCATGATTCTCGGGCACTTGAAAAGTTTAATTTTTTGTCAGTTGTTGAATTAATATTTTGATACTTCTCTATATAATGTATCCAATATACTGTACTTGAATTCACTTGAAGAGAAAAATTAAAAACCCGAGATATAAAAGAGCAGATTTTTTACTTGCTCGTTGATCTGTCCTAAACGCAAAACTCCAAAACTTGCATTATTTATCAAAAAGAAAATGTTTGACTTGGTTCAGTGAAATCCTGGAAGACTGAATTTTTCGCAGTGAGCTTTCCAATGTGTGTGCCCGTCTCAATTTTTATTGAATAATATATTCCGAAAACATTCAATACTCGTATTTTTGTAAGAACGCGGGTTGAAAACGCTGCAGTTCTTTGGACGAATTTTACTTTCCCTCTGCAGTTTATTTTGCAAAAGTAGATCAAGCAGATTTTCCACCTATCCACTCCAAACTTTTGGCCTGAAAAATCGTTTTGAAGATGCGTCTCCGGCACTTCACATCTTCATAGAAACATTCTTTACTTTTTTTTTTTTTTTTTTTTTTTTTTGCAGAAAATTATCTTAGAAAAGACTGCAAACAGAAGGAAAGTCGCTATGCGAGTTCGTTTTACATTTTTTCGGGATATGAATGGTCAGGTGCTATCTGCGATTGTTTTGTTGCTGAGAACAAATCCCTAAACCAGGCAGGCATAAAAATTGTGCTGTTTGCAGAAAGAGCGAAAATATGCCACATATTTCTGAGCTTGAAGAGCAAAAGAAAACTACTCAAGTGCCGATACGAACCATAAATTCAGCCTCGCGTGAGTTGCGCAAATTAAGCAAGCCAATCTGCAAGAACTCGTTACTTCAGGTGATGCATGAGCGAATCGATTCTTTGCTTCCCTCATCCAATCAATGCTGACGTCATTGAATACTTGAGTTGCGGGTTTGTTCGAACCCCGAACCCCCTCAAAACCGGTCGCTTTGTCCAGGTATATCCGTAACCAGGTTATGGCGATGGGTTCGGGTCTTAGACCCGAATCGGGCCCAGCTTCCAGGTGCAGTAATTGAGATGTAGTGGACGTTTTGTCCCGTTTCGGTCAAGTATCGGTGATGGCAAAACTTGCTACTTTGCAATGTACATCAATCAGCTCTGATGGACTGATGCTTTATCTCCGATAAACTTGAAAGTCAGTAAAATCTCGTTAGAACAAAATTTTCAGCAGAACACAATTTTCCTTAGTCCTCCGTAGAGTTCATATTAAAAATATTTTTGTGACAAACTTCCCAATCCCAGTACCGTAACCTTTTTTATATCTTTGATTCCCCAGGCAGAATTTCCTGACTAAGGCAGGCACAGTCTGAAATTTCTGATCCCAAATGTGAAAAATTAGTTATTATAGCATGGATGGAACCTCTAATCAATGAAAAACATTCTTCCAAGCTAGTGGTTTCGCAAAACATCCTCCCAGAGCAGAATCAAGAAATTTGTGCAAGTGATGATTGAAGCTAGTTTTTTTTTCTTTCCAAAAGATCTCTCAGTATTCCAAACAATAATCAAAAATCGAGGAATGCCAGAAACGCAAAATATAATTTACGATGATCAGGTCATCTGATCTGCAATTTTTACTAGTACTGTATTCAATTTTTAAATCTCATTCTAACAAATAAAAATCTTTTTTCCTGAAGTCCCCGAAAGTTTGTTGCCATGAGTTTTTTTTACTGTATACGGAAACAAAGCAACCAATGAGCTTCCTGTCATCTTCGCGTGTGAGAAGCAACTTTATTTTTGGGGTTCTGGAACAGGTACCTGGCTACTTGCCCTGAATTTCCAACAGCCTGAAACTTTCTCTCAACATATATAATGTGGAAAATTCAGCTGTTTTGAGCTGTAGTTGAAACGAGTCCACGGAAAGCTTTGTACAACCAGTGCTGGGATCATTGGAGGTGGGGGAAACATAATCTCAATGATTAGTACAATTTATAATTATTATTGAATTGCTTCCACGCGCGAAGCCAAGTACGAACTTCGTGTTATCCACTGAGTTGCTGGGATGAAACTTCTGCAATTTTGGAACGGTGAATGAAGTTTTAGCATGCGTCATTAGGAATATTAGCACGTGCTGCAATACTGTTTTCAACATGGAGGTTTTAACTTGGAATATTGATGTAGAAGTTGTTCTCAAGTTTTGATTTTCCAAGCTGTTAGCCCAGAAAAAAATGATATTTTCAAATAAAAAAAATATATTACGCGGAAATTAAATAATTGTCATACTTCAACGCGTTTTTTTTTTTTTGTAGAAGCATAATTGCTTTGGTAACTAGTCCGTTGCCCTGATTAATTGATTAGAATTAGTTTCACATCCGATTGGAGTATCTAAAGAACAGAGGGAATCTTTCTACAATACTAATCAATCATCATCATTTTCTTGTAATCCATCTAATGGGAAGAATAATTTGATTGTTTTTCGATCGGGAATTTAAATTCACAGCATAATTCCCGACATTTTGGTCGGTCTTCTTTCTCTGTAATAATCAGAAAATAAAATGAGGTTTTTTCTGGTTTTAATGGAGATTTAGCTTTTTTTTATTTCAAATTACTGTACCAACAATTTGACCTTGTTGCATTAAAAACATTTGCAGTTATGTTCAAATTTATACACTATATGAAATCGTGTTTTTCTTGTTTCTCAAATGTACTGAGCATTCCATTCCATCAATACTCTTCACCTTCAACGTCTCTCCGACAAACCCGGAGTGAACCCGGTAACCGAATTATTCCCGATGCCTGGGATTGCTGTCTTGTCTTTTCGAAAATGCCCCGAGGGCCGAAACCGAAATCCATCTCACAGAGACTAACGGGGACGAGGAAATTGAAAAGCAATGACTGCGCCTCAAGGGCTCAAGGACGAGACGACAAGATACGACGTCTACTCTATAAGGACTTCCTGTAGTACAGTATATCCTTTCATGGCCGCGGAAGACCGGAAGCAATTAACGAAGGGGTTGCATTTCTAGGAAGTACAGTAAATTTTCTTCTCGTCTGGTTGCTAGGGTACGAGCTCATCCTTGCACAGTATGAATATCATTCTGTATCAGTATACGACAGTCTTAAATACAGGTTATTACACTTGAAGTAAATGCTAGGATTACTTCGCTTCGTTGCGAATGATTAATTTTCGTTTCCTTCTCCGAGTCAGTTTTCTGACGTGCTGGAATATTACTTGATCCATGCCCATTTCTAGCAATCACAGTGTTTTTTCCCCACCATATTTCGGTCCGGGAAATTGCTGAGGAGATATTTTTTGTTCTCTTGCTACCCCTTCTAAATTATATCATTTGCCCATTTCTTCGTCGTTCGTATTGTTGTGAACTAAATCATCACAATGCAACAGAGTTCGTAACCAGGAAAAAAATAGTTGGTATTAAATGTTTCCTTATAGCTTGAAATTTATGAGTAGAACCAAGGAGAAAAACGAAATTAAATTGTATCGCTTTGTATTGAGTCATTTTATTTTTTCCTGATGATGCTACAGCAGAAAGGTGTACTCGTCGAATGTTTGCCTGATGAGTGTTTCCATGTGCTTGTATACATTAATGGGTGTCCATATCATCCTTTTCTGATCGGAAACGTATACGAGTGAGTCACAGCAGAAAAGATCATAAATTGATAAATCGAGTACTGTATCTGTGTGTATCATATGTTTACATTCGGCTTTCGTGTTTTTATGGCTACCCTTTGCTGGTGACCCCACTTGAAATACTGCATTGCAGAAAAATTGTTGCGACGAACAGTATTTATGCACAAAACACGCACCACTCAATGCGATGACATTTGAAGGAAATAGCATTTCGTCTTGCTTATCGGATTCTTGCGAATCGAATGCAGATATGATACCGGAAATGCGAATAGTAATGAGTTTGATTTTTTGAGAGATGCTTTCCTCACACTCCCTGATGGATTCATCCTCAACCAGTGTTGCAAAACTTGAGGAAAAATTTTGCTTTGCATCTCATGGTTCATATTCTGTGACTATTTTCCTTAATGAGTCTGGCAAACTGGGAAATTATGCTGAAAAAAGTTGTGCCTTTTACCGTCGTCACATTATTTACCAAAACATTGTGATTTAAAAAAATATGTATTTTTATCGTTGTTCACATGCATCATAGATGACGAAAATTTCGTTCACGTTTTTGTATGTTCCTGGCTTCTCCGATTTCACTGACATGCATGGCAATGATGACGCATTCGCACTTGTAATGACTGACGTGATATAAAATTGTTGACATTGCACTAATGTCAATACTGGGATTCTAGTTTTCAGCCGAACACGTTCTTAGACTGACGAACGCGTTTCTGGTTTCTAGAATCGGCTCACAAACACAGGGGTTCGTTTTAGTGAAAGCTGACGTAATCAGCAGAAGAAATCTTGAGTTAACACTACATATACAATACATGCTTTTTCCGTGATACAGTAATGAAAATTGTGCACATTTCAGCTAAAAGGCCGCAAAGGTCACGAAACCTCTAGCTAATATCCCTGAGCAGCATGTGACCCCGGAGTGAAAGACGTCGTCGATTATGAGAAGCATTTGAATTTCAAAGGAAAAAAAATTTAATCTGCGAATGCGTAAGGCAAACTTTGAATTGAGATAATTTCTTTAGAATCTAGGAGGAGTCTCTCGATTCTACTTATTCTTCAGAGGCCAACTTTTGACCTTTTCGAAAACCCAGTACGGGATATTAGGATTTCTTCCGCTGACCTTTGACCTGAAATGGCTTTGAAGATTTTATGAAATTCAGTTCCACGCGTAACTTATTATTTTAACATTTTTTGCTGCTCAGGGATAATCATGCTTTTTATCTTCAAACATGACACAGGAACCATGGAATTCAAAATATCGTCGGGTTATACTCATCTTGATTTCTGAAAGCTATTTTATGGGAAAAGATCTACTTGAATAATATCAAGTGAGAACATTCGGACTTTTAGTGTTTCTTATGGTATTGAAGTAAAGTTGTGTATAGTAAAACTATGAAAAATTAAAATCATAATTTCTTATGAGATTTTCAACATTACTGGCTAGAAAAAAATGCGCATCAGACCTGCGCATAATCAACTATATATATTGTGTTTCTGACATTCTCAGAGTTGTATTATTGTTTGAAATACTGTGTGATGTTCTGAAATGTGTTTAGTACGCCAATCAAACTCTTCATTTTGGGAGTATGATGTGTGGAATCAATTGAAAGAATGTTTGACAGGGATTAAAATTTCAATTCATGGTATAAAAACCAGTCAGTTTCATTTGGAATTGGAAATTTCAGACTGTTTCGGCGTAAGTCGTTGGGAAATTTCTAATCGGTAAATTAATCAAACTTTCCTCAAAACGTTTATTGTACTGGAATTGTGAAGTTTATTGTACCAAGATTTTTTTGACGCATACTCTATATATGGGCTTTCTGTCTGGACTTGAAAAAAAAGTGTTTTCTATACTGAAACATTTTTGAAATTATATTTGGTACAATCAGATTCCACTCTATTAAATTTGAATGAGGAACATGCATATCTATGTGTTATACTAATTATAGCAACTAAAAATTGGCATCGCAATCGCAGATGGAGCCCATAAAAGCAAATACACCTCTATATACTCTGCAAAAAAAAAGTGCGTCTCACCCTATAGTGGGTTGATGGTCACTCTTTTGTCCCCGGCACTGTTTGGACACCCGTTTTGCATTGATCGCTGCGCATTAGCGACCAATGCACGAACCTTTCCATTATTGCACACACACAAAAAACACTGCACTTCCAAAACACAGGGGCCTCTTCCTCTCTCTTTATGCTCATTCTTCACATTCAGAAACTTGCGAAGATGGATGATAAAGAGAGACAACCAGAGAACCGCTCGCAATCATCTCTTCAGGAAATGCTCCGCCATTCTCTTCACAGGAAATTCGCAGTAACTCAATTTCCTTTATTGTATCGCTGTAGTCCTCCCGACGAAGCAACTCGGGGATTTTCTGTCACCTTGGTTACTCCTATATGGGGTAAACCAGTGAAACGAAAACGAGGTTCGTTCGAAAATTTAGCGAGAAAAATATGCGAGAGATCCTTCTGCAACTTTCTTGCGACCTATGCTCAAGCATACGAGGATGACCTTTTGCAGCAACGCAAGAGCAATCCAAGGTTTAATATTTCATTTTCCTATGATGCATTGAGAAAATATGTACTTCACTGTCTTATTTCAGAATAAACAATGTACGTGAGGTTGACGGGACAAGACAGAATCGCATGCTTTGGAATTTCGTCACGTTTCAGGATGGGTGACAAGCCTTTTCGCTCTCACTCATGTTTGCTGAAGAATAATGTCCTTTTCGCATTTTCCCCCCGTCTTACCTCTTCACTCGTACAAATGTGTGTATGCATGAAAAGAAAAAAAACCCGCGACAAAGAAATGCCACCGGTTACTCCCAACTTAGCTGAAAGTTCTTGAAAATATGCGCAGGAAGATGTTCGTTGTGACGCGACTGCAAGCATGCTCAAAATATTAAAAATGCCCCAAGTTTCATCCACAGAGTCTCTAAATAAAACATTTTTTAACAAAGAATAAACATGCGGGACTCGATCTGCGACGCAAATATGCCGAATTTCGTCCATGTGAAGCACAAGCAACGACTCGGTCCTTGTTTAATGTGGCATGAAAGTGCTCGAATTTTCCAAGGCTGCTTTCATGCAGTTGAGTGCGGATGCGTGAAAGTTGCTCCAGCGATTCCGGCCCGGTTTTCCAAGCTTTGAAATTTGACAGCAGAAACCAACGACCCTTATTCGAGGCTGAACTTGAAGACAATTTAGCTTTTCGTGCTGGTCTAGCGTTAGTCTTTCGCCATGGCATCGTGTGCAAAATTTACCGTGATGTACACAGGTTCATGGTCAAGTAGAAGGTCATACCCCGCATTTTCTCCAAAACTGCCGATAAAATAAATTCAACCATGCCCCTTTAAATAAGCCCTGATAAGACGGCTATTTATGTTGCATTATTTTGCTTCAAATTTGAAAATAATATCTCTTTTCAAAGAACCTTCTGTGTATTCCCTCACAGTTTATAATAAACAGTTGAAATTCCGTGTTATTTCTGTAACTGATCGTTGATATGATTATTGTAGTCTCATTTATATTTTACCTTTATCGAATATAAGGCGGAGACAAAGAATCTCGAAGGGTAAATATTTTACACGTACCTTAAAAAATGCAGGCTGTTCAGGAACTTGGCAAAAATAGATTTGATTAAATAAGTTTGATTCAGCGAAGACCGAATATAAAATAAAAAGTTGTTTTCGATACAATAATTCGGTTTGGAGAACGATCAAAATATATTTCGAACAATTTCATCGAATCCAGAATAAGTTGGCAATGATGCCTTTTTGAAATAAATTAAAATGACAGAAACTGAAAAGCGGAAAAGGGAAAATTGAGGAACGGGAAGTAATTTCCCTCGACATGTCAACACGCTTAAAGCCAATATCTGATTCAGCTTTCAAGAGAGACCCAAGCCAGTTGGAAATACAGTATTCTGACCTCTGCCATCATTCCAAATAATAAAAAAAATTTCAATTCGTTTCACGGTTCAGGGAGATCCACTTTCGGAAGCCTCACGAAAAATTGACATGAACCCCTTTTTTCTCTTTCACCTTGAATACTATACAGAAAACTAGCCTCATTCGATAAGGATCAAATAAAGTACAGGGCCCATGAAATTCGCTGAGTGTCGTGCTTGTCTTGACGAAAGCAAAAATAAATAAAATATAAAAAACGGGAAAGAAACCCGTGGGTGTCATGGGAACCGTTTTCACCGATGCTTCCAAACAGACATGAATAAAATCATGGCGTGCACGTGCATTCGATTTTTTCCTCGTCTTGTCTCTATATAGTGCTTTGGTCAAATGAAGTTATTTCCACTGGACTGGACACACACAAAAAAAAAACCACATGCAGCACTTCAACGAAATGGAATAATTTATTATTGTTTAAATAAAAATCACTTTAACAACTTTAATTGGGTTATTTTTCGTGTGTCATGTTATTCGAAAAAGAACGTGTTTTCAAATATGTTTGCTTTCGAATTTTATAGATTGGCTTCAGTATCGAAGTTCCAGATGGTGGTACTTTACTTCCTGGTTGTAAATGGAAGATTAAATCTCAGTTTTTCAGTACTGTTTCCAATACCAGATGTCCAGGTCACACATAACGATTACCAAAGAATTCAGAGAAAAATGAATGTAACATTCATTATCAGATGAAAACCTTGTCAGAATCGTACGCTTCAAGTTTCAAAATTCTCATCAACAACGAAAAATATTTTAAAAGCAATTGAATTTATGTCACTGATAACCCCACGAATTTTAATATTTATTGGAAAACGATCTTGCGCGCTGGTCGAAACTGCAGAGTGCAAAAAAATTTTCAAGATTTGAAAAACATTTTCTCGGTCGTGCAAAAATAAAGATTTCGCTCTCCTAATTCTTTCCATAACTGAGACGAAGTCTCAGGAAAAAAAATCTTTATTGAAACCCCGGGACTGGCCAGAAGCTCTGTAAGAAAACCTTTGCTCCCCGCCGACGTCGTTTCTGTTTCTTGTCAATTAGCAACGACGTCTTATTTGTGAGTAACTCACGCTACTGCTGTCGAGTCTCGACGGTAAGTCGGACATACAATAGATAAAAGAATAAATCTCGTTTGACACGTGACCTTATGAGCAATCCAAGCAGGAGAGGAGTAACGAATAGCGACGTGTGAGTATGTGTATATGGGAGCAGACTTCTATTTAAAGGATTTCTTTTCCATAGCTGGAGAAGATTCAGACTTTCTCACCTATCTTTCGCAAACAACATTTTTCTGCTTCAGTTGTTTTCTTCAGATCATTTCCGAAGCTTTCCAGAATTGTAACTCTGCATGAGCTTCACTGCGATTTTCTTTCAACTCATTTGCTGCCTGCAATTAGCTACGGTCTTTCTATAGGCTTTAAAAATGTTTGATTTTTCTGTTGGAAATATCGACCGAAATGCAGGCTTTTTTTCATGATCAGCTTCTCATCTTTAAAGATGATCACCAAAAATAACGGATTCCTTACTGAACCTCAGGATGGAAGAGCTTTAGGAAAATATTATCTGTTGAAACTCTTCAATTATGGGTATCATATTTACAAATTTTCGCGAATTCTTACATGAACGATGAGGAGTTTTGCGATGTATACGATGAGCTTAAAAAAATTGGAAATATCTGGTTCTCTATCTCAAATTGATTTTTCAAGAGTTTTCAAAGTCGACATGATACGTTTAATCTTTTCGAGTGAAATTTAGGCATGCAGTGAAAAAATTCGTGATGAAGTCCTTTCATCATGGGTGCATCATGTTCCAAAAATTCAGAAAGCTATCAAAATTTTCATAGACGATGAGCAGTTTTGCGAGGCATTTAATAATTCTTGAGGAATTGTGAATAGTATACGTAGTTCTCAATCTCGGATTGCTTTTATCAAATTTTGAAATTTGACGCTGTATTTTCATAATCTTTTCAAAAGTTATAGAGAATGGAGAAAAAACAACTTCGTCGAATGTGAGCCACGTGGTTTGAGCCAGTGCCTCAGTGGTGGTACTCATTCATACAAATGAATACAGGCCGCACAATATTTTCGGAGGGCAATGCGGTCGGTGGAAATTTCGGTCCATATAGTTCGGTAAACAAACTAATTTACAGAAGGAACGAATAAAATTGGTACTTCAGCTTCAATCCAGTCGATAATCAGCCTCGTCAAGAATGACGTCAGACTTCCGGCGGGCATATTACTTTGCAAATTTTACGCCAGAAAAAAATTTCCTGTATAAACAAATGCGTAAGGTCGGGAATATGTGAGAAAAGCGGGGATATGATTGAGAGCAGACTGGCATGTGTGCGATTCTCACCAAGGACTCGACACTCCAGCCCTGTTGACGCCCGTCGCCGTCAAGGACCCACGAAACGAGAACAAATGCCAATAATGGCACGATTGCGTGACGCGAGGCAGACCATTTTCGCTCACTTGTTCGTCCTCGTCCGCAAAAAACCCTCCCCGTGATTCCTATCGGATTTCCAACCCTTCTTTTGTTTCCATGTTTTTATTTTCCGGAGATTTCTGCTGGTGGATGTCCCCCCAGCTGAAATAACCACGCCGTATTGCACGGAGTCACTTGAGAAGTGGCAAATAATCTCTTTCACGAGAACAATCGACTATTGCAATAAGAGGCATGCTTCTTATTTTCCCTTATGTTCGGAGACGCCTTGAATACAGTACTTATTTACATGTTTTTGCGTAACAAACACCCATCATGCAAGCGTTTTTATTTATTGCAATGAAAATTGACCGGCATAAAAAACGTTCGTGAATTGAACAGATTTCTTTGGAAACTCTAATCCCGCAAACAAAGGGATTTTTTTCAAATCTGCTACAGTACTACAATATTGCATTCTTTTTTACTCACGAAGAGCACACATGTTGTTTAACTCATTTGTGTAACTTTTGTTTTGATTTTTCAGGTATTTTTGTGGATTTGTCCATCGATCGTCGAATAATCTCGCGATGCATCCGCATCAATACGGTTTATCTGCAAATGGAATTACCGCAGGCAAAATGTAAACAAAAGGCCTCATTCAGATTTAATTACGGAAACTATTCAGAAACGTCTTTGAAAACAGATAATTAGAAATTCGTATCTTCTTTTCGCCGACTACTTTAGTACTTTTTGATTTACGTAAACCAGATACATGTCTACAGACACATCTGTAAATAAAGTACAATTTTAATGCACCCGAGATGGTATCTTTAAGCGTTTTATGCCTTATAACAAAGCAAAGCAACTGGGAAGTGTCTGGGAATCCATCTTGTGAATGGTTATTCGAGGAAACATTTTTTTTTCTGTTGTGTTTTTTATACTTGATCACTTTCTATTCGAAAGAAGCATCTCGGAAAGCTCGATGTGAAGATCGCTATACAGTATTCCCGGAATGTTTCCACTCATTTCTTTCCCTCAAATAATTAGAATTAAATTTGTCCCACTTGGGCACATCATAGTGAATTAATACATTTCAGAAAAAAACGATTAAAATTTTCATGTGAATTGGAGAATGAAGAAACACTTGAAAGAAGCAGGATTCGATTGCCGGACTGCCATGAAGACCAATTTTAGAAAAATACCTCATTAATGTCGATATAATTCTAATACTCATAATGAATTTCGTATAACATATATTATGATGCACAATGAGGCATAGCATTCACTGACTCAATTGCGGTCCGTAGACAATCATCTTTGAAGATTGTTGGAAAACAAATCATGTTGTCAAGGTTCTGATTATTAATACATTCCTGGATGACTGTCGGCCTTTGTGCTCAAAAGCACGGGATCCAGTTCTGATGGGCCGACGTGGGCGTTATGACAACATTGGATGGAAGTTTTCCAGGGTTCTGTGGAATGTGACACTTTTCGGGTCTTGAGATATTGGACGTTGGATTGGGGGAACGCTTTTGTGTTGCCGTGACATTTCAGAAGCTTTCGCCTCCTCCCCTGGAGGGGAAAACCCACATATTTGCCTTCCGATTCGCAAGTAACTGCAAACATATCGCAGGGGTTCTGTTCAAGGCTGCCCTGCTTCTTATTATATAGTGGTTTTCCTGGAAAGCTTTTCCTGGAGTTCCAACGTGAATTATACCAAAGGGTTCTGCCACTGGAGTAATTTCACACCATTGCCTCTTCTTCGCATTCTGCTTTTATTTTTACTGTATACATACGTGTGGTCAAATCTCTCTTATAGTCAAATTTCAAGGGACCAGAAAAATTCAACTTGGGGAGGTTTTGAGTTAGGAAAAACAAGTATTTTGTTGTTGTAAGAATTGCAAAATATTGTGACCAGCTAATGATTTTCGGGAATATCCCTTGTGAAAAATACCAGGAAACAGTGCTTTCCATCAGAATTGTACATTCCAACGAGAGCAACTCTTAAAATATCCAGCATGAGTTTTTGTTTTGTTTTACGTACTTATTCGCATCGAGTCATATTGTGACCTTTCACAGATCATTTGATCTTTTTGACATATCACATTAGAAAAAAGTATTTCTTCCACGCCGAAGTTTTATACGTCATCCAATGACCAGCTCAAAAAAGCATGCGCGACACGTATAATTACGATTCGAGCAATTGACGTCGATGCATCCAGGGAAAGAAATACATGAAAAATTAGCCTGCTGAAGCGTAGAAGTTTTATACGTCATCCAATGACCAGCTCAAAAAAGCATGCGCGACACGTATAATTACGATTCGAGCAATTGACGTCGATGCATCCAGGGAAATAAATACATGAAAAATTAGCCTGCTGAAGCGGTTGGTGAAGTGGCACGCTAATTGACCGACGCCATTATTAATGTAACAATTTTCTCGCCAGCAAAGCGGTTGGGGGTCGAACATTCATGACTCCCTTCTGTGCTTAATTGATTGGGTAACAATAAAAATATAGTTCCCATTCTTATGCAATAATGCAACTTGTTGTTGAACATTTTTAATAGTAGGCTTATAAAGATATCCGCGAAGAGTGTTTTTGAAGAACGAACGTGACGAGGTCCTGGTTTTTCCAATTTTCAATTCTTATTAATAAAATAGGGTTGCCATCAAAAAACAGATGACCGACTGCTCAGTTTGTGAACGATTCATGTAATTATCAGAAGTATTTTTTTCATTTTTGGGAGCTTATCACTGTGAGTGAGATGTTTGGGAATACTGAAACTGCTTTCGGATCGCTTTATTTCTTTTGTTGCAAGATGTAAATAAATTCGATGCCGGATCATTTGAAAACTTTCGGTGTTCGTAGAACTTCATTTCAAAAATCCCAGAACTTGAGATTTTAAATTCTGGATTGATGGGAAAATTTGGAATTAATCGTTTAATACTTGTTTAGTCTGTCTTAAATTGACTTTACAATAAGCGACTCCTGATGCGTTTCTCGACATCATTTCTTCATATGTAGAAATATATTTGTTACCAGCAATATATTTCGAATGAAATTCCCAACCCATGACAGAGAAGAGCAATCCGCTGAAGACTAATGCCATCTACATGAGCAACACTTAATAAGTTATATTAGGTCTAAAAGAAAACACAGCAGCCAACATAAAAAAAAGTCTTGAAATTTAATTTTGAACAAAGAGAGGCTAAATGACTGCCCTGGAATACGAGGTTCAAGGAATACGCACAAAAGGCTTTTTGACATCTGCTGAGAGCCCCTGAAAAGGTCCAACTTATCTTTATTTATTTTTGGCGAATTGAATTCCCTGAGATGAGTAGAAGCACTCAGTTGGCACATTTTGATTTAATAAATGACCTAAGGGGATCGCTTGCGTCAGCAAATAAAAAAAATAGCGTGACCTAGTCCATCCTTATATTGCGTATGTGATACCCTTATACAGTATATGTAAGTATCTTAGTAATTTTTTTTTTGCAGTGATGGCGACCCTTCAACATAAACCCCTTTTTCCCTCAGAACAATGCCCTCGAGTTGTTAACCAAAAAAGGGACGTCGAAACCAGGTTTGTGCATTTCTGTGAGCAAGGGGATGGTAATCAGGAAGATCAGCTGATTTTACGCACTTCACTTCGCAATAAAGAGCGAATTGCATCATTAGCTTAAGGTATATTCATTTTCTTTCCCTTCTCTGCAGAAATTTTTTATGGTGCAATTCGGTTGGGTGAAATTTTTACGACCATCAGGAATGAATGAAAAAGGCTGTGAGTGCGCTTTGTTTCACGCGAACCTTTTCTGGTTTATGATCTAAAAATAGATTAGTGACGAAGTTTTGATGAGAGTAAGAGCTTATTGATTTTTTTAAACTTTCTCAGATTTAGGCAATGCTTTTAAAAGGGAGATGGAATTGAATCAAACAAAACTCAGCCCTATGCGAAAGTTCGTCTCATTGGAATGAAAACTGGGCCTGAACTTCAAAAATTCACGAACTAAATCAAATATTAAAGTTCTAGTAATTTTCTCAACGATTTATACCAGGAATTAGGGTTTCCCGTTGTCATCTATAAAACGTGAAATGGGTGAAATAATTTGCTCTGTTTTTCCAAAGTTCTATTCGTATTAACCTTGATTTAAAAAAGGAAAATAAATGTCGCTACGTTGAATGTGTAAGGCAGAAAGAGTCTGGGCGAGGATGGGGTTAAGTTCTTTCAAAAACTAGCCCTATTTGAGTATTTTTGACTTTTAACTATACACAAAGTTGCACTTTTTAATTTGTAGTACATAGTCGTAATATAAGTTTTTCGTCTTAATACATGAATCGAGAATGGTTGGCATGAACTCAGGAATGTTTTGCAGGTACTGAACTTGATTTCCGCCAGGTCTCAGAAACAGCAGTAAAATGAAAGATTCCTTTGCTTCATGGTTGAGAAGGATCTGGTTCTACTAATGACAGCGACCATGACAGAACCATGCTCCGAATGCCATCGCAGTTTTTCATGCATTTACCTTTACCATGACATGCGAAGGAGACCAGTTTGATTGATCGTCCATTCGAAGCTGTTTCTGGCTTTCGTGTAGAAGAATATTCCGCCTAATACCCGCACACGCTCTTTTTTTTTCTCGATTTGATTCATATTTCATTTTCTTGGAAACAGAAACAAAAATACACGAACGCATTTGTTTAACGAGATCTGGAGACTTTTTGTCCTTCGAATGATATGAACCCCTTTTTTCGAACAGCTGATAAATCGTTGAAATTTTTTTTCTCATACTTATCTTGTTCAAGATCCCGAAAGCTTGTTCATGCCAGAAATTGCTGTGATATTCGTCTCGTTAAAAAATTAATTTTTGGGTTACAGTCGGCTGACTCAGCCTACCCATCCATCTAAATTGACAGTCATTTGGTAACCTTTCGTAAATTTTTAAATAATAAAGCGAACTTGTCTTTGTCCAGTGTCGGCTGGCCTCTTTACATAGTTGTTTGTTAGTACTCATGACGACATACGACGAACTAACGAGAAAGAAGTCGCGACCAGTTGAAATAAATCCTGTTCTTTGCTGTCTTTAGGCGGATTTTAATGGCCAAGAGATTTGAATATACATCTTGGATGAGTTGGTCTCAAGAATAAAAATCAGTTGATCCCAGCACAAAACTGAAAGAGGATAATCATATTCCTCCACAATCGTATAGCTTACTTTAAATATTTTTAAACCAGCTTACAGAAATGAAAAACGATTGATGGTCTTCAGATATTTGCTAATATATTTGAAGTGTGAACCGTGTCATGCCTCATCGCATTATTTTCCACAGAATAAAAAACAGTTTCATAATTTGGACAAATTTCGAAAACAGGATACCATTGCGCAGTTGTACGTTGAAAATTCGACAGCAGTTCGAATTTTGAGCAAAAAAAAACGCTACCATTCTGTTAATTTCTCTTTTTACACGAAGCCTGGGATGGGAATTTTGATAAACTATAGAAAGCAGTTTAAAACGAGACTGTCGTTTGCGATTCTACTCGGAAATGTTACTGCACAAAGTTGTATGTAAGAGTCTTATCTTTGTTATTTGGGTCGTTAAACTACATGAAATCACGCAGTAGTACAGCAAAGAACTCTGCCATGGACAAGCGTACTGTCGTACGCTTGGTCGAGCAGGATATCAAAGCGAATTGTTCGCATCTGCTGGTGGCCATTTGCAAATCCTATACGAGCTTTCTGCTTAGGCAAGTAAGAATGATGGAATGCCACGCATATTCCGCAGGGTTTTCACATATCTGCCGTTTTGTATTCCGAGTACAAAGAAGACTCTTTAGGAATGCAAATAAATTTTCGTGTGGGTGGAAATGGTGAGGGAAAAGTCAACAAAGATGACCAACCGACTGGGTGTTGAATGTCTATTGAGTCCCAAATATTCATACCTTGAGTGACGTCCATGCGGAGTGATGCGTATTTTTTTACTTTTTCTTTCAAAATTTCACATTTGAAAGAAGAAAAAGCGCTGTTTTTCGAAACTGAGTTCCGTTTAGAGCTCCAGACTTTTTTATTCATACAATAATTGCTACAAAGCACACTATACACATGGAAATTGATCATTTATCTGATACGAATATTCCATCAGGGAAAGGAGTGAAAACTTCAATTATTTGCAATGAGGCGATGAATTTTATTTAAATTTGAAAGGCTTAAAACATTTCTAAAAATTTAACAAGCAAATCAAAATTGCACTACGGAGGAAACGTCATTTTAAAAATTAGGAATTGCTCAAAACTCACGGGAGGGTATTAATTTTTTCATGTCGAATTTTCCGAAAATATGAAACCACCAAAATTCAAAATACAATGTTTTCCTGATAAAACCGAAATGTGCCTATTTTCGGTTCAACATGTAATAAGCTAAATGTGATGGAAAAATCGCGTTAAAATCGTTGTTCCGAAGAAAGGGAAACGTTTGCACGTGATGTGAATCTATCGTCGACTACCGTAAACGCATTTTTGGTAATTTCGGGATAAGTCCTTACTTAATTATTATAAGCTCTATAAGCATAAGAAATAGTATATATTTGTATTATCAAACCTAAACTTATTTCTTTCAGCCGCCTTTTTTAAAATTAATTATTACATAGAGGCTTGAAAATGGTACATGGATGTGAACTTTCTCGGTTCCTTTGTCAAAATGTATTCCAATGATATTCCTGTCACGCAACTACGAACAACAAAACGCATGATTCAAGCATAAATCCAGTTTTTTAAACCTTGGGATTATTGTTAGTAAGTGTGACGCATTCACATTACATTTACTGTAATGCAGGAAAGTGTTAAAAGGTTGTTGTTGATAAAAATGTTATGGGTTTCCGTCTTCTAGAACGAGAAATGTCACTGGCAAAGGATTGTGACCTGAGATAACAACGCATACCTGCTACTTTATTTTTTTTCAACCTCAACCGGTTGACCCTATGCTGAATATTAAAATTATTGCTTGTTCTCACGCATGTGAAACGTAGTTTAAAAATCAGCTGATGGCATTTGCGTAAAAACCATTAAAGCCCTATTCAGGAATGAATTAATAATATTCGAGATATTCGTATTCTTTATCATATATAAACATAATAGTTTGGATTTGAATAAAGAAAGTCGGCGGAATTTTTAATGAATTATTACATGGAGGCTTGAAAATGTTACATTGATATGAACTTTCTCGGTTCCTCTGTCAAAATGTGTTCCAATGATATTCCTGTCACGCAACTACGAACAACAAAACGCATGATTCAAGCATAAATCAAGTTTTTTAAACCTTGGGATTAGTATAAGTGTGACGCATTCACATTGCATTTACTGTAATGCAGGAAAGTGTTAAAAGGTTGTTGTGGATAAACATTTTATGGGTTTCCGTCTTCTAGAACGAGAAATGTCACTGGCAAGCCTAACACTGGACTCTATTGTTGCGTATGGACGATGAAATAAAAAAAAGTTGGAGTTGGCCAACTGGGATACGACTTATAATTTTAATAACGAACAAGAGTGCGTACACTTTGCATCAAATTTTTAGAATGAATCTCTTTTTGCGCAGTTTGACGATGACTCACCATCGGTTTCCATGCAATAGACTCGAGTTCAACGAACTTGTTGATCAAATCTTAAAAATAAAAAAGAACGTATAGAAAATAACCTCGTTATAAATAAAACCTGCTTACGATGACGCTTTTTACCTTATCCACATTGATCCAGGTTTCAATGAATTCCAGCTTTCAATGAGATTCTATAATATAGTAGCTCCATTATAATATGAGGAAAGCATGAACTGAACCCACTCTTTCCCCCCTCAGGAATTCCTTCGAACTCGTGGGGGAACTCACACGGATTAAGGGTTTTGCGGATTTCGTATTCAGATCACGAGCTGTATGTGTGTGAAGTGATGGGGGTTCATTTGTAAGATCGTCACACGCTTTCATATACAGCAGTAGTGGAGTTCCGTGTGGAGTGTCTTCCGAGCTAAGATTAGCAATCTGCGTGAAGGAAATTGAGTTTTCTCTTCAGGAGTTTCCATGCATCTCCGCAGAAACGCTTTCTTGAACCCTAGAATCTCTGTAATGATGTGGAGGGAAGAGGGTGTGTAGAGCAGCAAAAAAGGCTACGCATTTTTTTAGGCCCTTTTTGGTTGAAATCCGCGTGAGGCATTGCATCAAGGTTCTGGTATGATCAAAGAAATCTCTCTTTTTCCCTGCACTTTTGAAGGAATAAATCTACGATAATTTAAAAACGAATGAAAGCGACACCGTAACGTGCGAAATGTGTTCTATTCTGGGATATATACTGTATTAATAGTAAAAAGCAAAAATCAGAAGAACAGGGCTCGAAAGATGAGCCACAAATTATGAAGTTCGCAAGAAACTAAACACGATTATAGTTGAAAATATTTGTCCAATTTTCCGATTTTCAATTTTAAGAAAAAATATCCGCTTTACATCAAGAATGTCTCGGGAATATTGAAGTCGTTTGCTCAAATATCACTGCAAACTGGTGAAGTGCAAAAAATTGTCCTGAAATCTTCTTTAATCCTCTGTCTCAGAGATTTCATGAGAGATCAGCAAAAGCCTGTTTTCACTTCGCATTATACACAGCACCTGTTCCAAATAAAATGTACAGAGGTGACGAAACGTACTATTTGCTTTAAAATGCAAATATATCATGTAAAACGTTTGCGTGACCATTACTGTATGGGGGCTGTTTTCGCATGATGAATAATGCATTGGGGAAATTTCAGAGAAAATTTCCTGAACTGCTGACCCAAACAACTTTTACGTCTGATTCTGTCAGAACTGAGGGTTTATTTACGTATGAAAGGTATGACATTGCCGATCAAATTACGACACGCACATATAAGTTGGGAAATTCTCGAAAATGTGCTTGAATAAAATATGGAATGAGAATTGTTGAAATCCTTCTGAACGATTTCATCGTGAAGCCTTTCAATCTCGTAAAAGTCGTTCTTCCGAAAATGACATGAGAAAAGCGCGATTATAATTCAAGAGGTGTTCTTCAAATATTTGTCAAAATCGAACACGACTCAGCAGATGAAACGAAACAAAAACAAAAAACATTTCCACACTGATTTTGCCCCCGTAATTGAGTCGTTTAAAGCAGAGGAATAATTATAAAAAAAAATGTTGGTTGACGAAATTCTTCAATTTAAGTTTGTCAATTGAATTTGCTTGTTTCCAAAGTTATTAAGTCTCTGATTCTGTTTGATAAGAAAAATCCAGAATAAATTTTTTGACGCTCAATTAAACATTACTGTATTTCAATTTACTATATTTAATAAAACAACGTTTACTAATATTTTATGCTTGTTGTATCTAGCAAAAGAGGAATTCTCAAAGTTTTCCTTTAGTTTGAGTATTACATCTGGTGCTTTCATGCGAAAATCAGCAATACTTTCATGATAGCTATCTCTTTACACATAAAATTTCCCAGTTTCCATGCAACAACAAAAATGTCAAAATTTGTGTAAATTCAGGAATAGTATTTTCAAAATTAGCCCGAGTTCTCATGCGCGCTGGAGCGTGTGATTCTCAGTAATAACTCAATGGTATTCCCAGAAAAAGGCTTTGATTTACCTGATTTTGTCCCATTTTTCATACAAGACAAGGCATTTTTGTGGCACTGAATGGGGGTTTCCTTTAAGAACACGATGGAGGGCCGGAGATTTGTTCCAGGGAAATTTGTGGCGCTTTGCAAGAGTGGCACTAAATCAAAGCTTGACTATTTTTCTTCTGATTATTAAGAACATAATTTTGTTTTCGTCTCTTCAGTTCAACGGATGCGACCATGCAGTAAATTTTTCTTTACAAAATTAAAATACGCGTTCGGCATCTTTGTTTTTAAACAGCCCTGGTAAAACCTTTCAAACATTTGTGCTATAGCGCATGGTACCTCTGCGGATTTAATTACAGTTCCTGGAATCTCGTTTTCCGCATTTGCATTTCACTCCCACAAAATTTTGAATATATGCATGCATGCGTTGCATTTCATTTGACGAGAAGCTTCCACTGTGAGGATTTCCTATAGAACAGGAAACTGTGGATCATGAATTTATCTCTCAAAAAGCTCTGAGTAAATTTAAATATGCGAATGTTAATTATTTTTAGAAAAACAACGAGCGACGAACATCAATGCATTCATGGAGTGTTTTTGTTGATTTTATTCAATTTTCCTCGTGGCACGAAACCCGCAGAAATTGTTTAACCTGCCAAATAGAAGATAATTCATAATGTTCTTCAGTTATTTCATTGATGAAAAAAAAGAACTCGTAGGCTGGAACAATCATGCGATGATTCAAGGATTTTATCTACCTCATCTCAATATTGGAAAGATTCCAAGAATGCGTGAGAAGGTGTCTTTTTTCCATTTGGCTCGGAAATGTATACCGGGGGGAAGGTTCTGCTGAATATGCGATCATGGTTCTGGGTGCGATGCCTTGAAAAATGGGGCAACCCACGAGGTCTAGAGAAGAGATCCTGAGGCACGAGAACTGAGCTCTAGCTTGAAACTAATCGTACTGCCTTGCCTATTCCTTCTTCTCCTGATGTTTATATTCCCCTCAAGTATTCTCGTCTTTTCGAGGACATGCGAAGAATCCACGTACTTCTGCTCAGACACCCACACAAAAAAAGCACAAAATGCAACGATTTCTGGAATATATAGAAAATTATAATATCTCCATCCAATTTGTTGAGGATTTTGAAAAAAATAAAAATTCAGCTTCCATTTCAGCTGCCACACTTTAACCATAAAAAAACGAAATGCTGTTGGGCATTTATGGTACAGAATAAAAGGACACGTATTAAAATTTAAAAAATCAGTGGAAAAAAGGAAAACACAGACAATCAGCCAGTTTGCAGCCAAGAACGTGTACGTTATTCTAGGAAAATTATCCTAGAATAATTTTTTGTGTGATTTGATGGCAAACCAATGACTCAATTCACAAATAAAACTGGAAACACAGCACAAGTGAGTAAAATAAATTTGTGCTCAATCCAATCACACATGTAAAACGCGAATAAATTCAAAAAGTAATGAAAGGAGAAACGTCGTTCTCATCTGTGATGAAGGTAGTGTGCATTCTATTTAAATGAAATGAAAGTTTAGAGGAGGAAAAAAAATTCACCGGATTTTTCCAGTGTATTCTCTCCACACAACAGAAGGTTTAGCGAGATACAAATTTTCTTTTTTGTTCTCAAGTCCTTCGAAAATACTCAAATAAACTGACGGAATGTTTGCTTCCAACAGTTAATTCCACTGTTTTTTGCTGAATGTTGTTCAAATTTGTTAAAAAGTTTCCTCGCGTGCTAATATCAAGCAAGTAAACCAGATAATAAATGCGTGTTTGTGTAGTATGTGAATAAGTGTGAAGGTGGGAACGAGGGTGAAAACTTGTAAATCCATGATCAGGAGATTGTTCAATAATCGAAGCAGATAGAAGGAAAAGGTGGAGAGTTGCATGTTGTCCACTCCAACAAACTTTTTGCTTACGCCAGACAAAATCCGTGGCAANAAACATTTGTGCTATAGCGCATGGTACCTCTGCGGATTTAATTACAGTTCCTGGAATCTCGTTTTCCGCATTTGCATTTCACTCCCACAAAATTTTGAATATATGCATGCATGCGTTGCATTTCATTCGACGAGAAGCTTCCACTGTGAGGATTTCCTATAAAACAGGAAACTGTGGATCATGAATTTATCTCTCAAAAAGCTCTGAGTAAATTTAAATATGCGAATGTTGATTATTCTGAGAAGAACAACGAGCGACAAACATCAATGGATTCATGGAGTGGTTTTGTTGATTTTATTCAATTTTCCTCGTGGCACGAAACCCGCTGAAATTGTTTAACCTGTCAAATAGAATATGATTTATGAAGTTCTTCAGTTATTTCATTAATGAAAAAAAAATAACTCGGAGGCTGGAACAATCATGCGATGATTCAAGGATTTTATCTACCTCATCTCAATATTGGAAAGATTCCAAGAATGCGTGAGAAGGTGTCTTTTTTCCATTTGGCTCGGAAATGTATACCGGGGGGAAGATTCTGCTGAATATGCGATCATGGTTCTGGGTGCGATGCCTTGAAAAATGGGGCAACCCACGAGGTCTAGAGAAGAGATCCTGAGGCACGAGAACTGAGCTCTAGCTAGAGACTAATCGTACTGCCTTGCCTATTCCTTCTTCTCCTGATGTTTATATTCCCCTCAAGTATTCTCGTCTTTTCGAGGACATGCGAGGAATCCACGTACTTCTGCTTTGGGACACACGCAAAAAAATGTAAAAAAAATGCAACGATTTCTGGAATTTATAGAAAATAATAAGATCTCTATCCAATTGTTGAGGATTTTGAAAAAATAAAAATTCAGCTTCCATTTCAGCTGCCACGCTTTAACCATAAAAAAACGAAATGCTGTTGGGCATTTATGGAACAGAATGAAAGAACGTGTAATAACGTTTTAAAAAATCAGTGGAAAAAATGAAAACATAGACAATCAGCCAGTTTGAAGCCAAGAACGTGTACGCTATTCTAGGAAAATTGTCCTAGAATAATTTTTTTGTAATTTGATGGAAAATAAATGACTCAATTCACAAGTGTTTGACCTTTGTGTCGTGTTCACTCATTTTATTTAAACACGAGTTAGGTTAGTGTGTACATTTTGCGCTTATTTAAGTTTTTCATTACTTTCCTCTTTGCAGCAAGAGTAGACACTACTTCCATCACTGCATTCTATTTAAATGAAATGAAAGTTTAGAGGAGGAAAAAAAATTCACCGGATTTTTCCAGTGTATTCTCTCCACACAACAGAAGGTTTAGCGAGATACAAATTTTCTTTAAACAAGAGTTCAGGAAGCTTTTATGAGTTTATTTGACTGCCTTACAAACGAAGGTTGTCAATTAAGGTGACAAAAAACGACTTACAACAAGTTTAAACAATTTTTCAAAGGAGCGCACGATTATAGCCCTATAATAAAGTTACTTGCGTATCCTGTCGGTGTGTAACGCTTGATTCCATCCCTCCCGATGTATCCCCCTGTCTCCTTCCCAATAAGCCCCGCCCAAGCGCATGGCAGGCAGGAAATCATGAGAAAGGGCATTTCCCGGACAAAACAGGCACCCTCAAACCGCACAGCATAGCTGTGCGCGGTAGCACAGGTGGTAAGGTGGAGGGTAGCTTGACTCCAGGCTCTCTAAGGCCCCGGTTCAATCCCACCCCCCGGCATCATTTTTTCAAAATCGAAACCTATTTTCATTCATAACTTGCTGAATTTTTTAGAATAAAGTTTGTTTTTTTTGAGTTTTAAACAGTTTACAGTAACCGCATCCAACTAAAATTTTAAAATTCAACTTTCTCCAAGAAATTAAATATTATCATGAGTTAAACTTGAAACTTGGGAATTTTTTGTATCCTGACTCATTGGCTTTAAAAATGTGTCAAAAAATCAATCTTTGACAAAATTCAAATTTTCTTCAAATGTTGAATGCGCGCTCAAGTTTGCAGTATTTTCGTTTATTAAATGTTTGAAAATGTTGAAAATTGAATGAGATCTATGCAAATACGCAAAACTTTTTTCAGAAATTGTACGAAAATCGAGAAATCAACTTCATTTTTTAAATTTTGATTGATACAGTTTTCAACATTCTCTAATTTTAATCATGCCTGAATTTTTGAAACATCTGTCCCAACACAACCCTGTAAAAACATTTATTTTGTGCAAGTATTAAAAAAGTTAGAATGAGCTAAACTTTATAATTTCGAATTCCCATTTCTGCTTTTCTTCCTGTTATTCATATTTACAAGTTGGCCAAAAACTTAATTATCAACCAATTTTTGAATTGATTCATATGTTGCATGTGCAAATAATTTTTCTCAATGTCTGTGTTTTAAACATTAAAAAATTGTCATAATTGACAGAGTTACAAGCATAAAAGCAAAAATATTTTGGAAAAACATACAAGAATTGGTAAAAATGTTTTATTTTTTTGTACCTCAGCTAATTCAATTTCAAATATTTCTGAACAACAACAAAATGATGGAAAATCATGAAATATCAGTTTGCATGTTACCCTAATTTGTTTTTATTTCATCAATTTAAAAATTTAAATCAAATTAACAGAACAACTGGGAAATTTTTGAAATTTTCACTTACATTTTTTAATTTTTTGATTCAGCAATTATGAAAAATTTTCCATGAAAAATTTTTAAATGAGCCAAACTTCAGGACACACACACACACACACACTGACAGATTTACAGTATTAAAAACATTTTTAAAACTGAGTTGAAATCTAAAACAGGAGAATCTCTAAATTTCAAAATGCAGTTTTCAATTTTTAAATAAATACTTTTCTGCAAACAAAAATTGACAATAAGATTTGTTCTCAAGTCCTTCGAAAATACTCAAATAAACTGACGGAATGTTTGCTTCCAACAGTTAATTCCACTGTTTTTTGCTGAATGTTGTTCAAATTTGTTAAAAAGTTTCCTCGCGTGCTAATATCAAGCAAGTAAACCAGATAATAAATGCGTGTTTGTGTAGTATGTGAATAAGTGTGAAGGTGGGAACGAGGGTGAAAACTTGTAAATCCATGATCAGGAGATTGTTCAATAATCGAAGCAGATTCTTCCTTTTCCACCTCTCAACGTACAACAGGTGAGGTTGTTTGAAAAACGAATGCGGTCTGTTTTAGGCACCGTTGTGGAGTAGCGAGAAAACCTCGAACTAGGAGTTGAAAAAATAAAAAATAAATTATTTTTTGCTGAGGGAAAAAGAGCCTTTGGGGCCTTTCGTCTGCAAGTGGCGGCCCAATCATTTCGAGTGTCTGCCCCAGCAGTCGGATTTCCCTCCTTATGGCGCTCTTTTTTTTTTGGCAAAGGAAAGTTTTTCTTTGTATTGTACAGTATATTATCAATAAAGGAATTCTGCGAATGGAAATATCGATAGGAAAATAAGGGCAACTGCTGACGCATTAGTTGAAACCAAAGGAGTGGATTCTATCTCGTGAAATTTTTTTTTAGCTATGACGAGAGATTTAAAAAAAAGTTCACACAGCATGGATATTTTTAGAATTTGACAATGTTCTTAATAGCGAAATTCAGCATATTATCGGCACAGAGAAGAAACTCAATCAATAGAACACAATGCCATACACCGGTTTGGAGAGAATTTTGTTCGCCTCACTGTATATGCTAATTGATAATTCAGCAGTTCAATGACTTCGGTGATGAGCTTCTGCTGAAATTCACGAAGTGTTTCGACGGTTTTGAATTCATGTATAAAAATAAAACGACATGTGATTTGCATGCGCAAAAAAAAACTTCTCGTGTTTGAGAATGCAGTCTGCATACTGATGTGAATTTACATCCACTGGCGCAAAAAAATAAACATAAACTCAGACTGCAGTGAGGCTATTGTAGTAAATCGCACCAGCAGTTTATGCATCATGCAGTAACACTTGGATTGTTACAGCACCATGTCCAAAGTATTTGCATGTGTATGGATTGAGTGACTATCGGAATCAAAGTTTTCCCCATGCTTTGACACAATTTTGCAAACTTGATTCCGTCTTTGGAAAATAGCGATATGCGTATCCTGAGACTCGTGCCATTATCCGCCCTTTATTTGCACTAAATTTTAAATCTTCAACTGACAGGCAGGAAACCACAAATAAATGGGATTTTATAACGCAATTTTCTTTAGCGTTTATAGAACGAAATATAGAAGACTATTAAATACCAGCTCCGGATAAAACAAAAGAATGAAAACACATAATGACGATGAAAAGTTCCTTTATGGCTGACTGATAATTTCTGCAAACCAGCATCGGTCTGAGAAAAATAATGGGTTTAGGACCATTCATTCTCATTGAATGATCTGAAACCACAGTATATTTCAAAAATGAGAATGCCTAAATTTAAGTTTATACAGGACAGTACACCAATTGAAAATGACTTTGACTAATTTATTTCAATTGTTCGGATGAAAAAGATTTCTGCTATACTTGGTCCAGAATGTTCCATCATAATCTATAGTAAAATGCACACCTTAATTTCTGAAACTTTAAAAAATGTACACTTCTCCTCTCCCTTCTGTTGACAAATAACATAAAACCTTGCCAATGGGGGGTTTTTTTTCAAGAACTCAGAGGAAATTTCTGAAAAAGTCCTATGCAATATTTTCCTTCTCATGGAGCAAGTTATTCAACTTATCATGCTTTTTCGTTGGGATGATGGAGGAAGAAACCTTCATTCGTCCTGTGCATTTTGCAGAGAACTTCCCATGAGCCCAAGGCGCAAATTTCTTCTGGTCCTCGGAACCAGCGGGGGTCCGAAAGCGAATGGCCTGGTCGCGACGTCAGGCGCCGGCTGAATGCGAAGAATGAATGGGGGGCCTCGTTTGTTGCCCGGGCGTCGATTCCGAGGCGTGGGTTTGATCGTCGGCCTCTGCCTTTGGTACTTTTGCCCTCTGGCTGTCAAAGACCTCCTCTGTTCTTCAGAAAAAAAGCATATAAATAATTGAGAACCAAAAAATAAAAATAAAAATACTGAACATACGTATATATACGCACATCCGGAAGAAAAACTGGGTCGCTTATCTCGGTGCTGCTGCTACTGACGCTTCCGCAGCGTACTTACTTTTTCCCGTTTTGTTTAGGCCACTTGGGTTCGCTTCATCCGGAATGAAAAGGAAAACCCTCGTGCTGGGGAGAGGGGTTTTTTGTCTGCCAGGCACAGATTGGTCCTCATTACCGGCCCTGGGCTAGTGTTGCATGAAGCATCCGTTCGGTACAAAAGGCCCAAAAAATAAAGTAGACGAAAGCCCACTCTTCTGCGCTGACGAAGATTTATTTCCTTTTCCGGATGACGAAGAAAGCAGGCAATATTTATTCATTTCACGACACCTTCCTGATGGCGTCGTTTCATGACCACCGTCGTGAGGAGTGTCGTCATTTGGGTTCCCTTGACCCCGGGTTCTTATTTTTATGCTGAAAAAAAAAAGGTTGGCATGGTTTGCGTCGCAGTGCGACGCACGATGTTTGCATTATCCCAGGGCTTTTTGCAGCAACTCGCGAGTGTCATTAGGTGGACTGTTCGTGGGCAAGGCAATATTTTCCCCTGGTGTTTCGAACCATGGATGGCTTGTCTGGTTCAAATAAAACCATGGACGATTCATGTCTTTTGGGCGTTGGACAACCAGTGATGAATGGCTATTGGCACTGAATTATATTTTGTTTCCATCCTGTTGCTTTTTAACGCGGAATAATTGGACTCACCGAAGCATAGTTTCGGTCATCAGAAGGGGTTTCTTTTATTGTGAAGGTTGTTACTGCATTTCTTGGATAGAGCTAATATTTAAGTCAATCGGTTGTATAGCGAATGAAAAATATTTTCCTAGCGTAAAGAAATCGTGTAATCTTCCGATCTTACTATTGAGTTGAAATTTCTAATCTAAATTTAATCTTACTTGGAAGCAAAATCTCCGGAAACGGCAGGCTTTAAAAAAGTTAGAATATTCGTGGTACTGTATTTTCAAAATTTTACGAGGATTTCCATACCGTTGTACTGGAAAATGACCGATGAATTCGTTTTTGCTTGGACAGAAAATGTTTTCAGAGAGGAATTTTTAGGCAAACGAAGCATCGCTACTTAATCAGGAATGCTGTGTACCGTCATGTAGTAACAGACAAGGTGAATGTGAATGCCTGAGGTTTATACATTTTCCGGAGATGTCGCACCTTTTGCAACCTCATCGGCGAATCCCTTCGCAGATTGTGTAGATTTGTTTTGCATCGAAAGTTTCTGCCAATTTACAGTAAATGAGTGTTTAGTGAGTATTTTGATCTGCATATGACTTTTATACTTATTTGGTGAAAATTTCATATTTTAAAGCTACATGCGCGAGGTTTTGTCAACGCCTCATAAATATCAATACTGTACAACAGTAATTGTTAATATTAGAGCGTCCCCATCGTCTCGTAAAAGCCAGAAAAAGATTTGAGCATGTCACGCTCGTTAATAAAATATTTTCTTACTGGTATCTCTTTAATTTGTCTGAACTTTCCATTAACTTATTTTGATATTTCATTTTATTGAAAGAGTCTGTGCTCGCCGAATCATCAATTCATCAATGCTGAGTTCATCAATCTTGATTTATCTCTGATACTGCACCACTTCTTGAGATGATTAGTGGATCAATCCCGGCTTTTTTCTTCCAAGAAGGTTCTTGCCGGAAATCCTCAATTTACCCCCACATCATCACGCAACTCCATCAATTATTCTCAGCGTCAATCGTCGATGGATGTGGCAGTAAGAATAAAAACGAGAAAATTTCTGAGGTTGGCATATAGGGGAATGGGTACTCTATAGTGAGTGGGCACTAACGGTAAAAGGAACATCTGTTTGTGATACGTGAAGAGTGAATTTGAATCGGCTTGATCATTAACATCAGTCAAATCCCGAGGAAAAATTGGGCATGCGTTGGATGGTCAAGGTAAGAAGTGTCAACTTCCAACAAATTTAAAATGCCTCATTGCCAATTTTTGAAGATCAATCTGAAAATGTGAGTATATAGATATGGAATAAGTTATGACGAGCACTGCTGAAAACCAGGTTACCGACCGGTTCTCATTCAAGTGTCTGTCGGAGGACGATTTTTGTGCAATATAATGGGACAGTGCATAAATGAAATATATTATAATTGAAACATACTACTTTTCGCATTTTTCAATAAATATAATTCTTATTTTTTGAAACCCCGTTTCTCGCCGAGTTTCGCGCCATGATTGAGCGACTACTTAGCGACATCTAGATATGAAAGCAAAGCACAATTTCGGGGCTTTTCATGATGACATAGATGTCGCTGTGAACCCTTTCTTGCTCAGTCTCGCATCGCTGTAGCCCAAAATCGCGTGCTGATTCAAAATGTCTGTCAAGAGGAGGAATTTCAAGAATTAGTTTCCCGGCCGTTTTGTTTACTTTTGAGGTATAATGTTCAGTATCACTTGTTCCTTCATTGGGTCTGATAACGACTGATATCCTCACACGTTCCTGCTGGACAAGTACGGCAGAGGAATGAGGTGCAAGTGTATGGAGATCGATAAATACGTGATCATAGAGATGAAGTCTCATCCAACATGCGCATAAATTTCGAGTGTCCAGCTTCGTGACAGAGATGGAGATTATTCCGGACGATTCTCTTCCTTCCGTACACAGAGTGCTGGGAAAGTTCGTTTGAAGTTTCCAGATAAGATCTAGCTTCGCTCCCCCCCCCCCCCCCCCCCACCCCTCAGCACATGTCCCGTCTAATATGCAACTGGTTTCTTGATTGCCGTACCTGGGCCACATCTAGCACTATCATGGAATAAGGCTCCTGATGGTTCGGGCCGGTGTAGCAGCTTAGATGGCTCCTTTTCGTTGATGCTTCAAGTGTAAATTATTTGTATACAGTATATATCTACGATATTGTGCATTCAATCGGGGTTCTTGAGCGATGTTGATGCTCTATAGTCTTGTTCTCACTTTGTTTTACTCGTGGATATGAAAAAAGTGAAAAGTTTTGCAGAGGAATAACTGCACAGTAATTCTCCCTCCCGAATGTCACGCCATGTTTGCGAGAAATGATTTTCGCTAATAATTCCATCTGTCCATTTTGAATTCGATCAACAAGGAACGAACATTGTCTGGAATGGAGATTAATCCATATTGTTTTTTTTTTTCGGGGTAATGAAATCTTCCCAAATGTTAGTAAGCATACAACAGCCATGTTTGTGATTAACTTTGATCTTCACCTTGGATATGAATTTTTTTATATTCATACTCCCGTTAAACACGGTTATATTTCCAAAAACCTCTAAAATCAATGAAAAACTTCAGTGAATAAGAAAACATGGCGATCATTCGGTCTTTTTTTAAATCTAACAATAAGAGAAAAAACGCATTAATTGAATTTTTGAATTCATTATTTTGGGAATAAACAGGAATCCTAAAAACGAATTTAGAGGCATTTCTTCTTTGCACATGAACAGGCAACCTCTTCGTTTCCAAAGAAATGTATCAAGAAAATTTCAGAAAGATACTTATTTATTTGGTTCCTGGAACTTTCATATCCGCATTTAATGCCAGGCAGATGTCGCCTCCATCTCTAATGCGACAAAAATCATCAAACGTGAACTAACATGATCCATCCTGAAGAACTAATTGATTAAAATTCATAATTGAACATGATTAAAATTCGAATGTTTCCTTTTGCGGTTAATGTCGTCAATTACTTTCTTTCGATATTCTTTACTTCCTTTCGGCCGGAATCAGCTTTTATCGCACAGAAATAAATATTTTAAATTATAAGAAGCCTGGTGCGTAATGTTTAAAGTATCAGGCGACATCTGTGAATCAACACAGGAATTCGTAAGAGTCTTGTTAGCCAATGGCAGAGAACAAAACTCATTTTCATTCAAAGTTCCCTGTCTTCTGCTTCCATTTAACTTTCAACTTTGGGTTGCAAGTGATCCGGATCTGGAAAGTGAGCTGTTGATTCTACACCTTTTCGGAAAGTGCCGCAGACGCAACCCTGGCATTGGCGCACGCATAAATCGCGCTACTGCTGGAAGGCCTCTGGAAAGGTCCACGAGTCAGTCTCGTCAGTCTTTCTGCAGCACCGCTATGCTGCAGTCCATCGGAAATTTATGAATTATTCAAGATGGTTTTTGTACATACGAAGGTCCCTCACCTATTTTTCTTTTAATCCTAGACTGTTCATGTGAATAAATCTTCTGCATAGACAGAAAATTTTCTCGGAAATTCCCAACAGCGACTAAAATCCCGAAGATGCGGTTTTATGCGTGAAATTCCTCTTTAAAACGGAAGGAATTTAATCACATTTCCGACTTGGCTGGAGTCCATATCAAGCTATAAGATCCACTTCTTTTGATTTATTGAAGTCCTGTGATGTGCTCTTCTTTACAGTTGAAAAGATGATGACCAGGCATAAGCGCGGTTTTCCGGCTGTTCATACATTTTTATAATTTTTAATATTTATATCTATGTGTTCTGTATAATTCTGGCTGGGTTGAAGGATTTTCTTAAATTAAAACTCAGGCTATAGGGCAATCGGATCTACAATTTTCAGGAGGTCCCTGTTCTTTTAAGGACCACTTCCGCATCATCAACAGAAATAATTAATTCTGAATCGAATCGAATCGTGCCTTCGGAAGGTTGGTCAGTGTTGGAGCCGGGGTCTAGTGTGCTGTGAAATTATCGACACAGTGTTTGGATCAATGGAAGACAGGAGCAGACATTTGTGCTTTCTGACGACCATGACAGCTTCCCGAAGCTCAGAATTTCCGAGTGTTTCGTTGCTGAGTAATATTCGTCTCTCACGACCTCGTGATCGATTCATTGAATTGGATTCGCATCGGAAAAAGAATTAGCATCGGCAATTTTCTCGCGAGAAACGCGGAATCCCAAGGGAACAGATTTCCACATGATCGATTCCAGCGATGAAATTCATCAAAATATTTTCCAGAAATACCTCTGCAGGCTTTTCAATATTGTTTGAGTCCCGGTTTCAATCGACTTTGTCACGTTGTTACGAAGAAAAAATCATGTAAAAATAATGCGCATTTGCAGCAATGATTTCTTTTCATATTCAATATATACGAACATCTTTAATGCATATTCAGAGGGGTTGTTGAGATTAATGTCAAAAAATCGTTCTCACCAAGGTCTTACCACAGCTTCTTAGTTTTTTATCGTTAAGGATTCTCCTATTATAAATAATCATTAACGAAAACCACTGACTGATTCTTTGGTTTATTTCATAAATACAAAATTACTGTTTGAGACTAGGCGAGTCAGTGTAATTGCTAGTCAAATGTTCACAGACCAAGACCATTTTTAATTGTTTAAAAAATTACATTATACTCTTTTTAACTTTCAAACTGCTTATCCTTGCATACTACCACCATGCAAAAAAAAAAAAATCAACCATAAAATCCACCTGTTGTACGCTGTTCCGAAAATTTATCATTCCCTTGCGAGAATATGACTGCAAAAACTTCGCAGTCATTTTCCTTGGATCTACCAAACTTTGAATCCCCGTGCGCTTTTTTGTTCCTGCAAAAAATGAAGGGTTTATGAATTATTCCACATTCTGTCAAACGAAAGTAGGCAAAAACTTCGTCGCTACGACAAAGTATGCAATTTGATGTTAGTTCATATAGAAACTGCGCATAGTTCAAAGCTTAATATCAGACATCTATGTTTGAAGCATACCATTAAAATTCTTCATAACCGAAGAATCAAAAATCGAATTTTTCATATCCGCTCTACCAGGATGCCTGTTGATTAACGAGGGACATACGAATTTTTGGACCACATTTTCAATGTGTTTCAAGCAAGGCCTCAAGAACAATGCTTCTTATTGCACTTACAAAAGTCACTGCTGTGGCAATCTTATGCGTGGCCGGTGACATATTTATGGGATTGCTGATGCGGAAATTGTTTTTTATCATTGATGATAACTTTATTACGCTCAATAAGGAGGATCCAGATAAAAAATAATTCTGAATTATGTGCCTGGTGCAACACATCTTTACATCAAACCATCAAGTTCATGGATTCCTCTATTTTCAAAAAGCCATCAGTTGTAAGTTTCATAAGTTATTCCTGATCCGAATGATAATGTTAGACCCTAAATTCGACGAGAATCCAAATTTCAAACAAAAAAACTGACGTTCAAAGCTGCTACAAAAAAGACGGAAGTTAGAACTCACTACCTCAGAGACAAATGTTTCACAACCCATAATCTCCTGGGCACTGTCAGTATCATGCTGCTTTACGAAAAAAAATCCATCTATTCGTAATACTGTATAATGAAAAGTTTTAGACAGACTCGCGTCTCAAGTTGTGGTTTAAGGACTTGTCTGCGGGAAAAATTGCTACGACTTTACCAGTTCTAGAAAGTCACGGAAAGGTTGAGGAACTCGCCTCCATATATAAACGAACTCACGGCCAGGGGTAACTTTCTTGAAAGGTGCTGCGGAAAATCCGCAGCTTTTTTTTTAAATAAACTTTACAGCGAATATTACTATCCGGAAAATTGGACGAACAAATTCGAATAAAATATGCTCTCACTGAAAAGCATTGCTTCAGAATCATATACATATACTGTACCACAAATCACAAATGCTTTAAACCCTCAAAATAAAAATTTACGACTATTTCCAAAATTAAAAGTTTCATGATTATATTTTTTAAGTTGTTTTGTCAGCGGCAACCATACATTTATGCAGCAAATATAAGTAGCAAACTTTTTAATTATCAGAAGTCAATTTTTAGACTCTCTTGCCATGAGTAAGTCCCTATTAGATCACTGTACGGTATTTTCCTAAAACACGTGAAAACGTCATGATTCTCACTCGTACTCCCTTTTACATGAAAATCTTTGTTCCATTGAATTTTTCATAAACTCCTCACAAAATCCTCTGTTTTTAAGGTGCAAGCAAGTGCTTTGCTGGGTTTTAATGGAACCTAATAAAACAGAAGATGATAAAGACGCATTGAAGGACATACAACTCAGGCAATCAGCAGTTTTGTAGCTGAGAACACCATATTAAGGTCAACCTTGAATGTATGTTCCTAGGTTTTTTTTATCAGAATAATTTATTCAGTGATTTTATGACAAAGAAATCATACAATACAATTGGAACACTGAAAGCACAGCACGAGTGAATAGAACAAATGTTAGCACAAATCCAAATCTGAACACAGGCGAGCAATATGAAAAGAAAACAAAATGATTAATAGGGTAGAAGTACAGTAGTTCCTATAGAAAGTTAATTTTCAACTGGAATAAAAATTGGGAGGACGACAAAAACCCTTCACTGCAGGTTTTCTCTCAGCAGGGCATTCTCTCCACAAAACGCTTTACTTTTAATTTTTGAACGCTGCCAAATGCGAAGCACACGCTCTGGCGGGGGCTGAAATTTTGCAATGGACAAAAATGAGTGTCCCACAGCCTGGTTTCTACTGGTAAATTTCCCTTAGGCCGAAAATGAGCGTCGCCAATGTTAATGGTCGGATACCTAACTGAATACTAACAAACCCGGGGAGTGGTGGGCGAAGATTGATGAGGTCCACTGAAGACTTTCCCGCAGCAAAAGGCGCCAGGCCGGGGGATTCGCCGACAAGGTGGATGAATAACCAAGGGACGACGACACCGGATAGTTGTCGTCTTCGTCGCCCTCCTCCTCCTCTTCTTCTTCTTCTTGTCTCTACTCATTCTTGGCGGTCTCTCTTTTTTTAATACCAGATTAAGATGAGACGCTTTATCCGCAAGATGATTGAGCTGCTATGTTCGGGAAAAACACTGGGATCCTATCGAGGAGCTGGATGAGATTGATGGAATGGAAGCGCGTGCTGGCGGGAATTTTTCCCCTGTGGGAATTTTCGGCTAAGCTCGGTTGCGATATTTCCGCTTGTATATGGTGGACATGTGGCAGTGTGACGAGTTGGTAGTCGGTCAAATTGTGAAAATTGATTCAAGAGTCAGTTTCCATGGGCTAAATATTTTTTTCTTTTTCGAAAGGCTAAAAGTTCGCAAAAGTTTCACGTGGCGTTTAGTCTGTGCTTATTTCTTGGACATGATGGAATTGAGATTCCTCGTTTCAGAAGATCCGCAATTGCAGAAATCCATGAATTTAAATACAGTATGTATATAACTACGATTCCGCATCTTTTCCATCGTTTAAAATATTATATTCAATTTTACTCAACTGAGAGAATTCGCATTCGAGGTAAATCGGATTTTTTTATATTAGCATGCATCGTTCTTCAAACGAGCTGGAAGTTTATGTAAAATGAAGGCACCAGAATTTATTTCAACAAATAAATATACGGGGTCTAAAAGGTAATTTGTGTCTCATCTTCAAACAAATGCATTTACGCAAGCAGCATTTTCTGAAAGTTCTCCTCGGTACCACATGCAATTTCTCCCTTGGCATTCTGGGTCAAAATGTACCAGAGGAAATTACGTTTGGTCATTGGGAGACGAACTTAATTTCCCGGGTTACCCTTTTCCTGAAATTTTCATGCAGGGAACGTTCTCCGGGTAAATGCACTTCCACCAGAATCGATTGAGTGGCCAAATCTTGAGCAATTTCGGACCACGCGCCTTTTTTCAACTGCTGGAAAGTTTTCCGTGTTGTAGGTTTTCTATGAAGGTGGAACACTGGTGGGTGGAAAAAAGGCCGATACGTCTATTAAGTCAGGTCAATGCTCGCCTTCTGTTACTCGACATGTTTCCAGATCATCGTTTTTTTCCAGCACTTAAAAGAAAGAGAATCTGCTCAAGTCTGGCTAATACGGTATCTGTTTTTGGGAATTCTGAAGATTTTTTTTGCCTTTTCGTGCTGGAATTGAATGCTTATGGAATTTTTTGAAATCTTTCCCGAATGAGATCGAACGATAAAAAGTGATCATCGTTGAAAAAAGGCACGCCATCCGTTTTGGGATATAAGATCAACGGACATTTCTTCCACGGGTCCCAAAAAAAAATGTGTCCTCTCTTAGCTTCTCGTGATGAATGTTTGCAATTGAAAACTTCCCGAAGCTTGACACTCGGAATAGATGCGCTTTCCAGATCTGGAGAGGATCCCTAGGCGGAAGCAGGACTATTAGTGTCACCAAGCAATCCAGCTGAGTAGTCGGAAGTGCATCCTCGGGACTACCTCACCACTGGCGCCCCACAGTGACTGTGATTCGCATATTTTTTTTCAGCCGCTAGAAAGCAATAAATCCTTACATAGAAAGGTAGAAAACATTTCTTGATGAAAATCTGCTTTTCATCGAAAATCAATTCGTATTTCATTCAAATGTATGCTATGTAGGCGATGTTCATCGGCCGAACGTCTTATAGACGCTTTTGTTTTTTTTAATTTTTATTTGCGATGGAAATTTTTCATCGGCAAATTTGAGGAGTGCCAGTCGTATTTCCAAGTCGATAATATTTCCTGATAATTATCTCGTGACTCCATGGAAGGTATACAGCAGGTTATTCGTGCCAAGAAATTCAGGATTTTCATTTATTTCCGAGGGGGAAATATTGAAATTAGCCTTATCGCTCTTTTGATATCTATACGATAAGAGTGGTTTATACAATTCTCCGGAGGCCTTGGATATGATTTTCTACCTAAGGTGAATTCTGAACCATAAAATTTCCTACCCAGGACGAAGTTTGAGCATTTTCTGTAAAATTATAGAATTGTAACTCGTTGGTATAAAGATAAAAAAGATTGCCAAATGTTCTCCAGAGAAAAGTTGGTCCACGGATGACAATGGTCCCTAATTTTCGATTCGATTCCGAAGAAGATTATCTCTATGAAACACAAAGAAATTCTGTGAACGTCATTCGCAAATAAATTTCCCGCTTTATCCAAAATTTTGATGACTATCGAAATAAAGAAAAATAATTTTTTGTCCAATTCGGAAGTACTGTATTACGTAAACCTACGAATCACTGAAATATGAATGCATCGCATCAAGCTTCGACGCAATTTTCATCGTCCCTTGATAAGATCGGGTGCCAGGGAAATAGTTCGTGTGACTCGAGCCGCATGCATTCGCATTCGAATTTCGCAGACAGGAAAAATACCAAGTTGCTGATTGGCACAGCGAAAAAAAAAAGCAATAATGTATGGTTCACCCTTCCCAGTCAACTTCGAAGTTCGCGTGATCCTGCAGGTCACAAGTCACTGATTTTTGGCAGCGGAATTTACGATGCGAACGAGGCCGAATAATTGAGATGGTCAATTTCAATCGAGTTCCTCATTATAACCGATAAAATGGTTCTGATGAATGTCTCAGATACCAGATTTCAAACCGCAATAGAAGTCATATACCAATTTTTTTCATGTTTTTTTTCAGCTTTCGTGGCATCTTATGGCTTAATAATTCCTGATGGAATCCAGTTTCTTATCGCTTTCAAAAATCTTAGTGAGACAATGTTTTAGAATTGCAGACCTATTGTTATATAGATCCAGTTTTCTAGACGTTCCAATGCTACAATCTTGAGTTCAACTTGAAAGTTATCACATTTCAGCGTCGCGGAATAAGTAATTAAGAAATTTCTTGAAATATTTGGGCAATACAGTAATTTCGAACAACGGACACTCATTTGGTGCTTCTTCAACAGAATCACTTCTTTTATAATTATACAAAATTGAAATCACACAAAAGTGTCTTTATGTTGCTAAAATTATTCCAAGATTACATGGCTATGAGATATTTTCGAGCAATTTGTGTTGATTAACTCTATTACGCCTCTGCTGGATTTTTTCTAAGAAAAATGCATTTTTATTCTCCTGGGTAGAATTTAGATTCATGCCATTTTTCGTGACCTAATTAGAGGGGACAAACGGGCGGAAGACGACATTCAGGAGCTGTTCATTAGAAAGACCTCAAAGAAACAAGTTCTTTCCATTGGGATGACGTTAAAAGTGGGGGCCGAGAGCGCATTTAACCCCCGAGTGGGACACCGGGTTTCGAGGAGCATATAGAAGAGGGAAAAATGGGGCCATATAGGGACATCTGTCACAGGTCGTTGTCTCAATCTTGGCGACGGGGTCACGATGATGACCCGAGACCCGACCTTCACGCAGGTGTCTTTAAAGGGACGCCCTGGTGTTTATCTGTGAGCAGTTGCGGCTGCTGTTTCCGCTGCTGAGCACATCGACCAAGCTGGGGGTTTTGCCTTTGGCTGGTTGACCCCAGATGGGCCACACACGACCAAGCCGGAGGAATCGCTTTCCCATATCGAATAATCAGGCCTAAGCTGCTGGAAGTCTGATCGAGAATTTTTTTGGGCGGGACGAAAGGCTCAAGAACTCTCGTGAAAGCAACATACAGTACAGTAGTTCGGTATAATTTGTCTAACTGGAAAAGAACAGGTTATTTTTCACTCGCCGGAAAGCATTTAGCTGAAAATCCAACTGGACACCAATTTTTCAATCAGGATAACTGCAGAACGTTGTGTCCGAGGAAACGAAGTATTTCTGGAAATTCCTCGGCTTTTTTGATTCAACACAAAAATATCATCTTCCTGATTGCAGAGAGAATTGAGATTTCTTGTCCATTTTACAAATTTTTCGATGATATCCTGATTTTCCGCAGGATAATATTTTTTAACAGCTTAAAGCAGCAATTATAGGGTACGAAAATTTCCAAGTAGGAAAAAGTATATACTGTTCAATCACTGCAAAATGAATAATTATCATATTCAAAAAATTCGTATTCTTGCGTTTGAGACCAGCAATGGATGCATCAAAACTTTCATGTGAATTTATGTTATTTCTCCATGAATTTATATGTACGGTGAAATTCCGTTAGAATGAATCTTGTAACCAATTAGTCGTAAGCTCGTAACAACGATTTTTCTTGGTCCTAGCAAATTTTTCAATAGAGAAATTTTCGATGTAAAAATTTCGTTTAAGGAAGTAATTGTCATGTACTATATAATCTCAGTATTTTGAATGTTTTCTTTATTATGTATGCATAGGTCATAGAAATACTTGTACCAAGTTGAACAATACTGTATCGGCAAACACAAATTGAGCATAATTGAAAAACCTTGAAGCTCTTATCAAGCTTTTTTTCAGAGTTTAGAAATTAAAAGAAGTTGTAAATTACGGAAATTTTTTCTCATATCTGTCGTAGAAGTATTTACCCGTTTTTCATAAAATTGCAGTTCTATACACTCACGTATAGAACCAAGAATCTCATTATAAAGAAGTTCCCGCATCACCGAAGTTTTTGCTTTAATTCCTGCGAGGTCTTTGAATATATTCTCAGTGTACTGTATGTTCACTTCCGAACACTTTTCCCGTGTGGAACAGGTTCTATTTATTTTATGTCGCAACAAAACACCTGTTCCTATATTGACATACCCAACTCGCGTTATAACTAGGCTTCGCGACCTGCTTGTTCAAATAGTCATTCCCTGGACAAAGGGCAAAAGCTCCGAAAGATCCCGTCCCCCTTTATTGGGTTCCTCTGCAAAGATCATCACTCACTGTGCAGAACATTGTGTCATAGTTCCGTTGACATCCTCCGCGATTTTCTGTCGGATTTGATAAGTCGATTTCGATCGGGTGTGCCCTCCTCGATCCTTTTGTAACTAGGTCGACCCTATATATCTCTAACTTTTTACGTACTGGAGACTTTGAGCAATTATTAAGTGCCTTTAATACGGGGGCCGAATGTTTCGCGCTCTTAACGATGTTCAATTGAAATCCAAGTGACTGACGATTGATTGACTCCTTGACTTTGAAAAAAAAATGACCATTTCCTTGAAGATTTTTCTGGGAAATGTGAAAATTCAAGACAAATCTGTGTCATATAGACAATTAAGTGACCGACGGACAAATGAGTGGGCGTGGGTGGAATGATGGACAGAAGAAACTCGGATAAGAACCAGCAGTGAAAACTTGAAAGTGCGATGAAAGCGTTGTTGGTCGCCTTCGGCGCGGACCGAACGCTGATCATCAAGGTGCTGTTCGCGTTGGTCGTCGGGCCCGGGTTCGACTGGCCTGCGAATCGAACCCAGGCCAGTGAGTTTCCAGAAAGAGACTGTTGTGACTCGGACTTGATCCCGGGAACTGGGTTGCCACCTTTGCAGTCCACACTGGGCCCAGACATCGAGCCCAGGTTCACCGAAATTAACCCTCCTGATGGCACTGGCTCGGGTGAGTGAAAACATGATGAAGGCGACATTTAAACCCGAAATGGAAATTTATTCCGTTATTTCGGATGACTTTGAAACACGAAATGATTTTTAAGAGTCACGCATGTGTTTGGCTGTAATCACTCAAGAATCCCGGGGATGAGATGGAAATTGGCGATCATTTTCACATAGTCCGACGAAATTTCCCCGCATTGCGGCTTTTGAGCCTGAAAACTTATTTGCATTTTTATTGAAATGGCCAGAATAACAAATAAAATTAGAGAAATTAATTTCAATCAAGTTTTTGGCAAAATTAAAAGAAAAAATGTGATTAAAATGTCTTCCGTACGATTTTTCAGTTGCGACTACTAAAAAATAAAATAGCTTCAGAGTAATTTTTATCATGAGAACATCATGCTTTACCGTGGAGTCGACCGTTTTCAACAGTTTGCTAAATATGTGTCACAAATTTTGAAGTGTTGACTATTGAAAATACAGTAAATCACCTCAGTCTTATCTACGTTTTAGAAACCAATTCTGGAAATTTATATTCATTCGCGTGGGCGGTTGTTCCCTTTCAATGATGAAGAACGCCAAAAACAAGTAGCCCCATACTTATTTTGTTCACAGTGCACCAAAAATGATTTCATTAATGCTTCAGTTTTATCCAGGACGATCAATTCATCCACTTTCGGTGCGAGTTCTTCCTGAATTAGTCAAATTTTGCTTTAGAGCAAGAAGGAACCACACGAGCCCATGAATTTTTCCTGTTCCCTTATTTTTGCGATACAAGCGTCCGTTTCTTTTCTGGTATCTCACTTCCTTCGCAGCAGGTGCAGGAGCATAAACAAGGAATAATGTTTGCTGCCTCTGGGAACAAGAATGTTCCGTTATTCCCTCAGATGTCACGATATTATTGATCGGGGTTATTTGTTCATTATTCTTCAGTTGGCAAGATAAGCCCTTCTACGTCTCGCCCCCGTCATAATCATGGCATGGACTTGTCATTCGGTTCCTCCTGGCATTTTCAAAGTAATTTTGTCGTGAATTCCACGAGGTCTCGAGTATGTTGTATTCATTTCAGGAAGAATGAGCAATACAGTATACTGGTGAACTCTCCCCAAAAAAAAACTCAAAAGACTAGAGAAAAATCATTCTAGAGAGAATTTCTTTGTAGGGAACCAAAATAACATGGGAAGAGGACAAATACAAATTCATTGTAGACAAGATGTTTTCAGAGAAAGAGAGAGTCCACCTGTAAAACATGAATTTACTTGTTTTCTTTGAGATTAAAAATGTCCATCTTTATGTTTGAAAAATTAACGACTGCGAAATGTTTTTGAAATTTAATCCATTGCTCAATTATGGAGCATTCGAAACGGGGTCTGAAATACTGAATTTTCATGAACTGACAGGATCTAAGGCAACGATGAAGGAGCATTTTATTCATTTTTTTTCAAAGGGAATCCATTTTCTTTAAAATTTTAATGTCGGAAATGTTGATCAGGGTACAGAATCCTAATACTGTATAATATTTTAAATAATCTCAAACACAATCGTCTGCTTTTTCGTAGCAGCTGGTCGAAGCATTCTGCAGCTTTTAAAATTTCCCCGCATTGCGATAAGCGCAATCTTGATGATTTCGAGCATGCCACTGCTGCTTCCCTTGTGCCAAAATGTCTTCACGACTCGCAAATTTACGGCTCGACTGCCTCTGGTTGCAGCAACCGAAATCAAAAGACGGTGTAAAAAGAAGAAGAAGAATAAGAAAAATAAACACAGCTTTTCTATACCCCGGGTTGCCATGTTGAAAAACCACAAAAGGGCAGAGGCAGGAAAATTACGAGCGAGGGAATTCCGTCTTCTATGAATTTATCGCATGTGCGGGAAGACAAATCCCTGGGATTAAGGGTGGCGAAGCTGGAGCTCGTCAAGCATAGCGATGGAAATGAATAATTTCTTTGCAGGTCTCTGTATATGCTCTGCTTTTGGCTCGTGCCTTAACGAGAGGACCGCAGGCCTTCCTCGGCGGAAAAACCAGCAGAACTCTTTTTTTTTCATCTTTTATTTTCTACGCAATCCTTTCAGCAAATATTCCGTCTTCAAAGGAGGAGGTTCCGTTTGAAAATTGCACATTGGATGCTGGACCATTTCATTTGAATTAGATGCGAATCCGACTTAACCTTTGCGCTGCCCAGAGAAATTTGACGATCAAGTCTGCTAAAACGGTCGAATCTTCTTGCAGAAAACCTTCCAGGACTTCAGAAACATTTTTTTTTACGGATGAATAATTTTTATAGCGCGATTTTCAAAATTAATGACTGGAAAACAATTTAGAATTAGACCTATACCTATAATCAACTAGGTTTTGCTTTTCTGGCATTCGTAGATTTTTATTACTGTTTGAAAATTTGAGTGATGTGATCTGAAAAAAGGCTTCAATAATGCATTCCATCAGTTGCACCAATCTGGTCATTTCTCTTTTATTTTAGAAAGGATGATGTGTGAAAACACCTGGAAGCATGTTTTTCATTGATAAAAGCTTCCATCCAATTTGTAAGAACTAGTCATTCACATTTGGAATTGGAAATTTCATTCTGTCCCTGCCTCAGTGAGGAATTTTATCCCATGAGAATCTATTGAACATTCCTCAAAATAGAATTGAGAAGTTTGTTATAACGAGGTTTTTTCCACATTTACTCTACGGGCTTTACGCTGTGACTTGAAATAAAAACGTTTATAGTGAAAATATTGTTGTAACGTTATTTCTTGTGACGAGATTTTACATTATCACGAAAAAGTCATCTTCGGGAGTGCTGATGGCCGGGGAAAAAATTAAAACTCGAGGATTTAATTTTTGTTGGGTTCGGCGGTTAATCGGATTCAACTAGATTACGGTGTATCCATGCACAGTATATATTTTTCTTGTCATGATGTAAAACGAGTAGGGCTTCCTGCTTTCTCAAGCCCTTCATCGCGTGATGCGCGAAAGTGAGGTTTTTTTTTTTTTTTNGAACGGATCAGTAGACAAAATCTCTTTATCGACTCCGTTGTGGTGTTTTAATATTTTCATTCTCCCCCGTTCTCTCCATTAGAAAGATTATATGTTGTGGGGCTTCTTCTGAAAAATTCCTCATTTTCACCCCCGTCCGCCGAGTAAGGAGTCTTGAGCATCGTAAAGAATGTTTAAGCTGTCTCTGTGGATGACCTTTCAAGGGTCTTCACAATTTTAAAAAAGCAAATCCCAGCTCTTGAGTTTGTACGATTTCAAGAACGCACGCAAGTGAAAAGTCTTGGAAATGTTCTGTGCGTCTGTACAATAAATAATTTATCTTTTGAATGTGAAATGGTCCGCATTATTCACCTCGCAGTGGAATTTCCTCCATAACTATTTTTACGACCAGTGATAAATTACTTCTTTAGCCCTCATCGAATGCGTCGAAAAACAAAATGACCAGCATTGTAGAAAATTGGTTTTTGAAGTGAAACCGGTCCACATTTCGGCTGAAAAAACATAGTTCGCGAGGAAAATACGCGGCAATGGGATTTTCTGCACGAAAGAAAAAACATAGTTTTCGTAATACTTTTTTCTACGGTTTACTTGTCATCGTCCTGGAAGAAAAATTAGTGACAGGATGGAATTCTTCGCCTTGAACTTGACAGATCGTTTTTCAGTGAGTAGCTGAAAAATAAATGACCTTCCCCTGCTGTTGAAATACAAAACCCAGTTTTCGACAGACTTTCTCCTCTCGTATTTTACTGGGAATTTAGACCGAAAATCCACCGAGAAAAACATTTTATTCGCACTTGTTTGTTAAAGTTTACATTCTTCACGTTATACTGATGAAACTTTAAAATTGAAAATAGGGAAGCATTTTGATGAAAAAAATGGCAGATTACTGAGCTTTTAAGAATATAGTGCAGAATTTTCCGATACTGAATCCGTGCTTCTGATCAGAGGAAAGCTGCGAGTAATGCACACCAACCTTGAGATCCCCTGACTAAATAATTGTCTTCGTGAGACCAAAAAATAAAGACCTGGCAAGTTCTAGATGAACCTCGGCTCGTTTTCCTATTTTTACTCAGCCAGACGGTCATTATATCGGATAACAAGCTGTGGAAGAAGAAAAAACCCTCTTCCACAGAAAGAGAGAGAGAGAGAGACCAAACGATACCCCTGGGTGATTTATGAATTGCATGGGATTTCATCTTCGCTTCGCTGCGCATCTTTGCCTGACGTCCTTGGGATGCTTCTCTGCTGAACCCATATTTTCCCCAGAATACGTTCTGTTCTTTCTCTGGTTTCTCCGGCTAGAAACTAGGTGGACGACTCGAGGCTATGGTCTTTTTCTTCCTCAGCAGGTGCGAAAGAGAAAAAATACTGTATATATATAAGCGGAGGATCCGTGTGTGGGGCTTATCGATGCAGTTGCGGTCAACACACAGGGGGGATCCGGGATCCCCTCGCGGACATGTTTCTTCGTTTGTTAGCTGCGATCCTTTCAGCACAAGAAATAAAACACACAATCATGCTCTAGTCAAGATTAAAGACCATTAGCTCCTTTATCGCGTCCGAGTGGAGTATTTCTCGGAATTATGGATGAAGCAAAAGTACCTTGTGTGCAATGTTGTTTGGGTGCCGAGCAGCAGTTGAATCGTGATTGTCACGTTATTTTTAGCCCCCCTTTTTCATGTCTAGTGTATATTATGCTGATGTCTAATCTCGAGTTGAAAGTTTTCGAGACCATTAAAAGAATCCATGGAAAACGGAATTAACATGATGAGAACTTCAGGAATTGTTCCTTCAAAATACTTCGTTTATATTTTCTAGATTTATTCAACGAATGGAACAGAAGTTACTCGCTAATCAGGTTATGTAATTTCAGAAATAAGCAGGGTAATAATTTAATTACTAAATATGTACTGCATACCATTTTAAAACTAAAAGTTGAGAACATCAGAGTTTCTCAGAAATTCCAGAATATCAGAGAGCAAATGGCTTATGAAAGCAATTAAGCTCTGTTCATTTCCATGACCGTTTCAAGAGGATCTGACTTTCGAATGACCTTTGCAATATCATTCCAGGGCACAGTATATCAGGGATAGAAAATTCGCGAAATACAAGGAAACAACGCAACGTTGATCCCTGAAAGAAGAAAAAGCTACATTGATAAAAAAACATGATAAGTCTGCAGAATGAATTCCTGACAGGGTTTTGTAATATTCGATGTCTTTGAATATTTCGTAATTTTTCACTCACCTCGAAATCAAGAAAAACACGTTCCGACGTAGCTTCCTGATTTCATGCAGTATATTCAGCTGAAACTACGCAAAAATCCTTATCAGCAGCTCCTCAGAATGGCTTTGTTCAGAAAGATTTGAAATGAAGCAAGAACATAATGCTTAATACGTTCATATTCCTGAATTGGCATTGGATAACTTATGATAAATAGAAACACAGATTTACAAGCTTCATTTGCTGCTTGTCAGCGTTCAAAAGGTTAAAAATTGACTCATTCCGGCCTAAAAAAAATGTATTCACTGTATATGGATATCAAAATAGTTTATATCGCAGTACACATACGAATCTATTCATAAATGAATTTCCATCACGTTTTAATTAATAACAATGAAAATCACGGAACAACGTAATTACTGTACTGCTAAGTAACCCCCAAGGTTTTCAGCCCGTCCCAAAATGGTTTTTCAATTGCTTTAAAAATGCAGAAAGAATATACAGTACTGAACATCAAGTTAAAAAAATTATCATGACACTCTCATTAGAAAAGGCGAAGCTGCTGTGGATAATTCGTGGCGAAATGTGCAGGATTCTGACAACAACAACAAAAAAGAAGTGGAAGCGAACGAAGTTCCTATTAACACAACGAAGTCCAATCGCCTCGGGTACAAGGAGGAATTTATCGTCGGATCTCGTCCAAATTCTATGGACTTCCCTGCGAACAATGTTGCTTTCGCGCGTGTTCT